>MU106203.1:0-159171 GCA_012274485.2 Sinapis alba | reverse complement strand
TTAGCCCTGAGTTTTCCTCAATAATTACAAACTAATGTCATTGATCAAAACACAATAATTTTACACTTTGGATATCCCATTAATTTCCTATACCAAAATTTTTTTATTAAACTATTCCGTCCCGTAGAGAATCTAATAAATTAAGTTTGACCAACATATACCTATATTATTCAAAACCAATATCCTGTAAACCTATGACCAGTCATTTAATAAATTATCTTAACCTATTACAAACTAAACGATTGATCATAAGTTTGAAAAACATGAAATTTATAATTTAGATGAGATAATATTTATTCATAGCAAAACAATGATAGACATAATTTTCACATCAACAGGTCCTTTTGTCTATGAATTTAAATCATTCGGTTAAAGTAACTAACCGGTTCTGTTTTTGTAATCATTTTTTTTTACATACACAAAATTTTTGAAAATAAACTTATTGGTGTAACTGGTAACCATAATAGGAACATTATGAATGAATAGGAAAAGAATAAGTAGGAATAAAATTGGGAAAATTGGCTAATAAGGCCATATTGAGAGATGATTTGTCCTTTTATACCTTTGATTATATTTTTTGTCTCAATATACCTTTATTTTTTTAAATACCAAATTAACCCTCTAGTTTATAATTGATACATAATTAACTTTATAATCTTATTATAAATTACATTGAGCAATCAAGAATCAAAGTTAAACATTTTTATAGTTTATTTATTAAGTTTATTAGTAAAATAATTATAAATATTTAGTTCTTTTCACGATCAATATCATATTAAAAATACCATTTTTCTTCGTATTTTTCGACAATTACGACATACCATTACAGTGAACTGGTGAAATTTATATGTACATTGCAGCTAACTATCGCCAACTAATCGTTATCATCATCGTCATTTTCTCTGTGCTCTGTCGGAGTTTTTTCTGTTTATGGCGTTTCACGGCGATTTTAGATAAAATCCTGTCAAAAATCCTTGTTAACTCGATGAATCAAACAAAATATATTCAACGTGATTCAATGTAATTTAACATCAAAAACAAAATAAATTTGAATCAAATTAGTTAGGATTACTTCCTAGATTTTCTCAAGATTTAAAAACATAAAATAACTAAAATATAGAATACATACTCTAAACATGATACAACATATACGAAAGGTTATAACATAAATTGTAACCACTTAGAACATATAATAAAGGTAAGAACTAAATGTTCTATCTACGATATATGATAGAGTAAAAGATAGAACATAGGTAAACTGTTTTCTAAATTTTTCTACAAAGAAGTAGAATACCTAGAATATGTATTGTATGTTACAAATAACAACGCATGTTGGTTAGCGCTGAGACATATGTATTCTGTATTAAAATAGATCATAGATAAAAGCTTAGAATATGAATGCTAAATTAAATAAAACATTGAAGACAAGTTAGAATGTGCATTGTATCCTTGTAAAAAGAATTATAATATACATTCTAACAAATCTAGATCAACACATACAAATTATTTTTCAATTTTTTTTATTTAGATCAAATAATATAAAATATTCTCATAATTGTATTAATTTTTTTATATTTATCTGAACTTTATATGATTTTAAATAAATATTTTCATTATTATGAGGGTATTTATGTCTAAAATTGACAAATTATTGCAAAGGTATAATGGGACAAACACATTCTTATTATGGCCTATTTTTCCAATTTCCCCAATAAAATTTTGGAAATGTTGAGGAATAATGATTCCTTATCAAAATTTACAAGGAACAAATTTGCTTTTTAATTCTCTACAAAAAAAAAGGAATAAGGGAGAATGAAAAGAAAAAAATATTCCTCATGAATGGTAAATATTTTAAAGAATGTTAAAAAATATTGTGTTCGTCTTCATTCTTTTGGTTACCATTCAAAGCCATAATATTAACAAATCAGCCAAAAATCTTGCAAATCTGTAAACAAGAGATACATACCCAATAATTTTGACAACCAAATATCTAAGCAATATAGTACGAAAATATATTCAACGAATTGAAAAACAAATCTCTAACATTTATTTGATTACTCATAATAAAATTTAGTTTGCATATATGAACTAATTCCTAATAACTTCTTAAAATTTAGATAACCACTAATTTCACAATTAATATCCATCCGTGAATCACATTTTTGATACGTTTATATTGCATCCCATAATATGTAACTGCTATATACGGAACTCAAATATATTTTAAATAAGAATATTCTAATTTATATGCATTATAATCTAGCATAAATATAGTCAAATGAAGTATGATATTTAATATTTTCCCAATATATGCGTCATCTACTTGCATATATATACCACTTCCTATAATCTCAATTCACAATCAAATTATAATATCACCAGAAGCAATGGCGGAACAACAAGTAGTTACTCAATAAGGATGTAAAACCGGTTGGTGAATCCATGTTAAGTTGATTCACTCTTGGAAGCAAAACACAAGTTACGGAGATGAGTCACTTGAATGCAGTCTTGCTGATCAAACAATAAATTACTTCTCTTGCATGTAACTTATCTATATTAAAACTGCACAATATTTGTCTATTTTTTTTTATTTTTTATTTTGAAACAATTTGTCTACTGTTTTTTACTATAATACTAACTGTTTTTTTTTGTTTTTGTAGGGTGGTAAACTTCATGCTTCTTGCAAATTGATATAGTATATTACTAACCAGTTTTTGTTCGTGTAGTATGGTACGTGAATTGATCTCTATGACTTTCCAGCATTGTTATTTTCCTCTCCAACATGTACAATTTCATTCAAACAAAAAAAATATTGTTATAAAATATATAAACATTCATTTTTTTAATAAATAGCAATGTAATTTACTCAATCATCTATTTGTTTTGTCTAACTATTAGAATGAAATGCATGTTGGCCAATGATAACTAAATAGCAATCATTCAAGTAAAAACAGGTTATGTAACAAGTTAAAGTAATACAATATATTACTTAATTTGTTTTGTTCCAGATGCAATACACGTATATTGTAAAATGATTCAATAAAAAGATAATTTACCTTGAGAAATTCAACTATTAGATTATACGATGACAGGTATCTCTCGGGATACAAAGCTCCTATGCATCCGTATTTGAGTAAAAAGCCAGATGCATGTCCCATGGTGTTGCTAAATACATTCAATGTATCCATTTAGAGATGTAATCAGACTATTTGAATTGTTATCCAATCTGGATGCATTCGCCATAACCAACACGTTATCCAATCTGAAACATTTGCCATAAATAATCTGCATGTTAACATCATTTTTGTTTAATCATTTACTTTGAATGGAACACATAGCAAAAGACTGACTAGAACATGTAACTGTAAAGATTCGGGTAGACATTAGTGTATAGTAAATGACTTTTTTAACCTTCAATATTATATTAAAAATCTAGCTACAGATGGGTTCATACTTAGTTTGAGAACATAAAATAATTATTTTAAAGCAAACCTCAAATCAAACTCGGATTCACGACTACGAGTGGTTTTCATTATAATTGGTTTGTCCAACACACCACCTCCTTAACCCAATGCATACATAGTCATGCGAACTCCATGATACACATGTCCTTTTGATCGAGAGTTTTTGTCCCATGCCCACATCAAGTAAGAGAGAAAGAGAGACCACATGTATAAGACACAAAACATCCATGGAAACTAAATTACATACAATGTGAAACACAAGAGCATAGACAAAGAAACCATGAGTGAAACAGAAAAGAGTTCGTCTATAGTGCATCAAGATTTCCACATTTATCTTAATAAACTAATTCCTTACTTTTTTTAACCAAAGATATAGAGCTTACAAAATGTTTGACGATAAAATTCACAAGACTCACTCAATTAAATTGCTAAAACCAAACCACAACTACAAAAACCACTAACATTCAAGTCTGAATCTTTTGGAACACGTTATATTCAGAAACATTAACATATATTTTGTCGTATAACTAAATCTGAAATGAAACGGTATCCTGTAAATTGTTTCGTTTAAAGGAAGAATTATTAAATTCAGCCAGTTGACGAAACCAAAAAGGAGAGACTATATTGATTCGTTACCGACCGGTTACATGCAACTTGATTGTTCCTCCGTTTTACTATATCAGACTCCTATTTTGAATTGTCATGTTTTGGTATTCAAAACATAGGTCGATCTATATGAAAGAAACTAAAATAAATAATAGATTATGAGAACCTAATCGTATAAACTCAATTTAACCTCAATCAAAAATCTAACCTTAATCCTAGAAGTGTTGTAGTAAGCATATCTCGATCTGATTTCTTATAGTGAAACCATAAATATAGTTCTCTTGAGTTTCATAGATCAGTCGACAAGCAAGGGTTTCGGTGAAGACCAAGAGAAAGACAGAGAGAATACTGAAAGTACAAAATGAAAAGTCAAGAGAACGACAAAAGTCAGTAGCTTCTGTTTTGTTTTTTCCCTGGAAAAAAACATCATGGGCTTAGATTAATATTAGAAATTTTGAGGTCCACTATATTGTGTAATGAGAAACAATGTTATTTAGGCCGACTTTTAATCATATGACTATTGTGTAAATAATGTATTTGTTTCTAAAATCTCAAAACCAATTTTGAACATTATACTCAACTTTTAAACAAAATATTTATAATGAAATTTAATAAAACCTCAAGCATACTTAAACCTCTAATACTTTACTATTTACTTTACCAAATAAACTAAATAAAAGCACAATAAATAAACATAATTTTAGAGTTTATAAATGAAAGTTAATCACATTGAACAAGACTCACCAATGTCAAACTTGAAAAACATATGAATGTATAACATAATAAATATAAAAAATTAAGTTTATGTCATTTTAAAAATCTAAAAACATATAATTATGAAAAACAAATTGTTTACATGTAAATTTAAAACTTTGTTTAGTCATAAGGAATTATAATTATTTCTTATGACTAAACAAAGTTTTAAATATACATGTAAACAATTGTAAACATAACAAAATATAAACAACATGTATATTGTGTTCAACTTAAATTTATAAACTATTGGTTTGATTTAAATTCATAAACTTAATAAAACTAGAAAGTATACTTAAAAACGAAAATAAATATCCAAACGTGTCTGTAAGAATTATGATTTTATTCTCCTATAAGAAGAATTGTTAATCTCAAATAGAAGATCAAAACAGTACATATTTCTGAACAAAAAATCAAGAAAATCACCTTGATTCTATAGATTTTATGATTGATATCATCTTGATCACTTCGAAAAGCATTTTATCCGTAGATATAGTTGGTGAACATTGAGCATCAAAATGTGAGTTTTTTTAATGAACGTTAATCTAACTGTTTTTCTATTTTCCTACAATAAATTAGTTAACTTGCTAAATGCACCTTTGATTTTCTTATTATACATGTTAACCATTTTTTAACCAACAAGTGAAGGGCCATTTTGTTAATTAATATGTTTTTTATCTATACATAATCATTATAATATATTCTTTTAAATATGTTATATATATAATACATATATATATATATATGTATATATTGAGCCGAACTGATTTTTTGATATTTTAATGCTTCAACTATAAACTATTGAATAGTATAAATATATAATACTAGCTTAGTTTTTAAAAAATATTAAGGTGAAGTTTTCTTATATATAAACTATCCAACTATATTTAAACTATAAGATTACAAAAAAATTAAGGTTAGTAGCTTCATATTAAAATACTAAACTTATTTTTGGTCAAAATATTATCAAAATACAATATATTATTTTTTGGAATAAATAACTATTTATTTGCAAAATATAATCATATTTTATTTCTAAAAAACAAATATAATATATATTATTCAAGCACACACGATAAGGATCAAATAAAAACAACTTATATAATATATCATTTGGATTAATTTATAAAAATGTAATACTTAAAATATAAAGTTATACATATAAAAAAAATTGTTAAATAATAATAAAAATTAATATTGCAAACTGAAAGAACACTCGCGCGAGCGCGCGGGTCAAAATCTAGTCTAATATATTAAAATAGGAGACATTTTATATTTAGCCATGAGTTTGCTTCAATAATTACCATCAAATGCCACTGATCTTGTCTCTAAATTTTTACTCTAATTAAGAGTCCTACACGAATTTAACTATGCACATTAAAAAGCCAGTTACGTTAGATTTGTGTGATTAATGATCACTGTTCGACATTTTTTCACCAAATCATTGTTTGACGTTAAGTCTGTTACGGTAGATTTGTGGGATTATGATCATTGGTTGACCTTTTTTCACCAAATCATTGGTTGACCTTTTTCACCAAATATAGCTCGGTTTAATAACATACTAGGTGTTTTGTCCGCACGTGCGGGCTTAATCATTTTACAAATATTTATTAATTTATAATATATTTATTTAAAAATCAGTATGATAACTTATTCCTTATGTTTTCAACATAAAATAAATCAAACATAAAATTATATATATACCAAAAAAGTTCATATATATATATGTGTTTATTATTAAATTGAAATTTGAAAAGAAAATATTCTCATATCTATACTATTATCCACAAATTATTTTTACTTTTAAAATTGAAAGATATATTTTAAAATAACAACACAATATATA
Source organism: Sinapis alba (assembly GCA_012274485.2). Taxonomy (NCBI): domain Eukaryota; kingdom Viridiplantae; phylum Streptophyta; class Magnoliopsida; order Brassicales; family Brassicaceae; genus Sinapis; species Sinapis alba. The sequence goes on along the minus strand of MU106203.1, from coordinate 152,502 downwards.
AGAGTTATCTTATAAAAAATAATATTATTAATAAAAATTTGTTTTTGATAAATATATGTACATATATATATGGGCAATTATCTTAAATAGCCCTTTTAAGTTTTTGTCACAAAAATATCACTCAAAAAATAAAATGATTAAAATAGACTTCTTTTTTTTGAATTTTTTTTTTTTTTTTTGAAATTTGAAACCCTAACCCCAAACTCACCCCTTAACTCTAAATCCTAAAGTCCAAATTAGTTAACCCTAAGAGTATAAATGCATATAAATGCATTTTTTAGCTTCAAAAAAAAACATTTTGGTCATTTTCTTCTTTAAAAACTATTTTTGTGACAAACAAACTAAAAGAGGCTATCTAAGGGAATTTATCTCTCTCTCTCTCTCTCTCTCTCTATATATATATATATATATATATATGTTTATTATTGGGTTGTAATTTTAAAAGGAAATATTCACATATTTATACTATTATCCACATATTTTTTTTTTACTTTTAAAATTAAAAGATATGTTTTAAGATAACAACACAATATATAAGAGTTATCTTATAAAATTAATATTATTAATAAAAATTCGTATTTGATTATATAATTAATTATATATAAAATTCATTAAGGGCATCATCGACTTTGACCACTCTAACTTTTAACGTGAGAGCTCGAATGCGAAAAATCACTTCGCAAATAATAATATAGATTATATATAAAATTTATTAAGGGCATCATTGACTTTGACCACTCTAACTTTTAACGTGAGAATTCGAATGCGAAAAATCACTTCGCAAATAATAATATAGATAAAACTCAATTTAATCTAAAATATCATTAAATCTAATTATATTTAATATTAAAAATTTCTACCAAATTATTGTAGTTATGAAATAATCAAAAATATCATTCAACCGGATTATATTTATAATATGAACTACATACAATTGTAACTCTCCGATTCACTATATAGTAATTGTAAATAAGTTTGACTTACACAACTATCTCCAAATTTCATAGATAAAGTTTGAAAAAAAATTGTTTGAAATATTAGGAATATTATATTTTGTAACTATTCAAATCCATAAATATCTCCATAAATCTTCCTAAAATCATTCACCCTCTTACTGACTTAACTTAACCAAGATTTGAAATTTAAGCAATCGCATTAACAACTTGAAAATCATTTTGCTTTGGTATATTCTATGTTATAAAGTATTGTTACATATTACCATTGTAAAACTTACAAATCACTCGATTTAATTTACACATAATATTCCTATATTAATTCACCGTCTTAATCTTACCTTAACAACAACCTAAAATATAACAATCATATTAATCACAAAGATTTCGAAATTGCAAATAAGTTTAGCCACCCGACGGTGGGAGAGAAGTGACAAAGTCTTATCCGCTCGAAGCCAAACAAAGGTGACGTGTTGTCATTCGTTCGGCGCATGACGAATGTGAAGGTCATTCGTCTGGGGTTTATTATTATTATTTTTGAATTATGGCTGAGCATGTGGCGCAGCGTCCAAACTGTTGAACGGTCGATCAAAGAATTTTAAGATTCTACATACATGTTCTTGTATCGATCAAAGAGTTTGTTTTTTTGATAGTTTCTTTGAGACCAATTTCTTGAGAGATGAATTTAATCGAATCGCACAAGGAATAAGCAAAAACTCTATTATTAATTATCAAAGTCTAATCTATAAACAACGACAAAGAAGGCTATATAAGCCAAAGCTAAACACCTAACCCTAAGATAAAAGACCTAAAGCCCATTAAATTATCATAATTATAAATAACTAATATAAAATAGGAAAATCCCAAGTAACCACGTTACTTGTCGGTCAAGTATGACAAGCCCACGAAGATAACTAGGTGGCCGAACCCATCGAAAGAACCACTCCAAAATATTTATATGTGGTGCGCAACGCCAAACACCAATTTCAATCAAGTCGTCGTAAGAGAATCGGAATGATGCTGTACGCAGAACTCCAAGCTTTCCCACAATCACGTCAAAGCAGAACCCAAGTAGTAACAAATTAAGAGGAAAGAACACTGTCATTCTCCACAAGCGATGCTTCAGCTAGCGTAAACTCCTCTTGGTTAATGATCAGATAGATCACGTAATAACCCACTTGATTCACATGATGTGAAGAAGAATCAACAAAGAAACGAGAACATTGGAATACCCCAAGTTGCATCTTGACTAAAAGAGAGATCAAATGAATTCATCTTTGTATAATGCAAATTAAATCCCACTCAACACCACAAGCGTAACTCCTTACGTCCTCAATTTGTGTGTCACGAGTTCTAAAGTCAAGGAACTGGCAGTAGTGTGAATGTAGAATAACCATCACGACCCCAAAGGTGAGCTCTCCACTGATCACAATCTTTAAAAAGAGACCAAAGAACAATATGCCCTGGTTGCACATGTGCATGGAGCTTAACATGAAACAGATCGTAACTTGCCAAAAGCTTGAACACCTTATTCCATGGATCTTCAAAAGAAAATACTTCTTTATTAATTACCCATATTAGAGTAAAGAAACCAATCCACGATGGTAGTGGCAGGGAAAAGGTGTTACAATGAACCCATAAAATGCAACTGTAGGCCTCCCACAAATACTTCCTTGATACGCAAGTAACGTAACTCCTCCAAGTTGCTGTCATTTAACTTCTTTTGTAAATTACCAACTTCCCATATTCTCAACTTATAAAATCCACAATGCATCACTTGCCAATAAACAACTGACTCCAAACTCCCGTTTTTGAACCGTAGCGGCAATATATCTCCTGGACTCTGCAAAACCTCCGTTATAGAAACTACGGTGATAATAATGTAAGACAATCCCAATATTCTCATTGACTTCATAGGAGCTAATAATGGCCACAAAATCATATAGTCCTCTCCGCCGTTGAATACATAAACCAGAAAAGAGCCAAGTAGAGACACTAGCCGTCGGGAGAAGGAAATATCAAAAAAAAAAAAAACAGGTTCAACTTCTACAAGATTCACTTTGATCAAGTTCACCGGAAGACCATCACTACTCTCCTTAATGTTCCTCTTGACCACTAGCATGTTCTTCCAACTTGCTACGAAGGTTGTGTTTCTCTTCCACAATACATCCATGAAACTATGATTTTCATGTTTGCCGGTCTTGCTAAGGATGAGTGTTTTCTTTAAAGAATGATAAGCATTTTCTTTTAATGATTTGTGTCCATAGCTTTATGATATGAATGGAGTTGTACATGATACTCCTCTAAACAAAGCTAATGGCAAATCACCTAGTGAATGTGAAATGCGGCCATTTCTAGGAGAATGAAGGAAATGTTGTATTCTCTAAGTTCATTCATGATTAACTATGACTGTTCAAGGTCAAAATGACACAACATAGAACCTTGTTCTGTGAGAGAATGAAGATGTGTTATAGATATTCTCTAGGTTTACACCAAAGTCCGCGGGTTTCAAGACATTATGACCACCTCCTAGACGAGTAAAAGCTGACATATTGCTACCAACTCATCGTGCAGTGAATTTCTCATTTGTATTCTCAAAAATCCTAAGTTGAGTCTTATCTAAGAAGTCAAGTTGACGAGTCGTCTAGTGTCTAAAGTCATTTCTATTCATGTAGAAGATTGTTAGAAATTGTTTTTGACAAAATGGTTTTAGAACATTTTCGGTAAGTTTTCGAGCGAAAACGTTCGTCGGATTAATCGGATGTTGGACACTATGAAGTAGTGTAATTACATGTCAAAAATCGGAATTGGGTTTGAATGAGAAATGAATATATAAAGTGGGTTGCTTGGCAAAGCTTATAAAATATCCAACAATAAAATATAAAGTGAATAGAGGAGATGGACCGGACTCAAGTTTGGGGTCTCGGAATTTAATAAACGGACTTGCGATCTATGGATTTCTCAAAAAATCATTTACAAAATCAATGTTGATAAGTTAACAAATATCTATCTCCTTTAATTGATTTTTTTATAACTTGAAAGCATGAATTCATTTTGTAACATAAAAATAGTCATGAGTAAAGAATGAATAGTCATTAAAACAAAAATTTGTTTCACTTTATTGAAAAATAGCTCTTGGGTTTTGTAGTGTAAAATCAAGCTATCATTTTGACCAAAAAAGAAAAAAAATCAAGATATCAGAGGAGCTAACACACAAACAAGAGACAATTCTCCCACTCATAATAGTTATGTTAGTAATTTTTTTGTCTGAGAATATAACACAAAATAGATTTGTTAGGTTTCTGATAGAGTGACGCAGATCAGGAGATTATTTGCATTTGTATCCTGAGAATCTGAGTGCTATGAAACCGTTGCATTACGAACCATTTAAAAAAATTTTAAAAAAAAATAATCATTTCGACTCTGCAATTATTCTTTATTCTTATATTTCAATATTGTAATTTTTAATTTATTTTCTTAATATTTTTATAAATATCAATTATCTAATTGTAATAAAATAAGGTTCCTACCGTCTGGAGATACGAAATTCTTAGATAGTTAACGTCAGTTAAGGTCCACAGAAGACAACATGACTACAAAAACGTTGAATTCAATATCCATGAGATGAACACAATAAACACATTAACATTTCTTAAAATTAAGAGCTTCTTCTTTAGCAAGTTTTTAAAAGCACCATTAACTCAAAGTTGCTTAAATGGGGTGCTTAAAACAACTTTTTAATTATTATTTTTTTGGTTTGAAAATAAAAATAAAAATAAAAATAAAAAAATTAATAACGGATCGTCACGTGTCAGTGGAGCCCACGAACAGTGCAAGCAACAAGAGTTTGTAACTCCTAATTAATTACTCCTTCTTCTTCTTCTCTTTTTTTTTAATATAAAAAATATTAAGCACCTCCTAATCTTCCTTGGTTAATTTTAATATAAATGCTCTAATAGCTCTGTACCTTATTTTTACTCAGATTGCTAAAAAGTAAATTAGCCCTTAATATTTTGGACCTAAATAACCAAAATATATCCTTGATTTGATATTTTGTTACTATCATTCGTGGCAGCAATTGAGGAAGTCAGTCTTCTACTAATTTTCCACCATGAATTAAAAACGAGTTAAACGTATGGTGACGACTCTTCCCTTGACGTGAAAAAAAGTACTGACTTTTCTACACTCTCCACACTATAAATTGACTTAGTTTCTCATAAACTCAAAAATACAGCTAAATTGTTTGTAAGAAAAATTACAGAGACATGTTCGTGAAGCTCCTCACCATTTTCTTCTTCTTCTTCTTCAGCCTACCAAAAATTTCTTCCCAAATTATTGACTTCACTTACAATGGTTTCCGTCCACCATTGACTGACATATCCCTCCAAGGGATCGCCACTGTCACCAGCAAGGGTCTCTTGATGCTAACAAACTACACCATACAGGAAACCGGTCACGCCTTCTATACCAAACCAATCCGGTTCAAAGATTTTCCAAACGGCACCGTTTCTTCCTTCTCCACAACTTTCGTCTTCGCTATTCATTCTGAGATCCCGATACTTAGTGGCCACGGCATAGCTTTCGTTGTTTCTCCTAACGCAAGCCTCCCTTATGCAAGGGCAGGTCAATACATGGGTCTCTTCAACATCTCAAGCAACGGTAATGACACGAATCATGTCTTTGCTGTCGAACTGGATACCATCCGGAGTACCGAGTTCAATGATAGGGACGATAACCATGTCGGAATCGATATCAATAGCTTAAAGTCAGTGAAAAGTTCGCATGCTGGGTACTGGGACAAGAAAGGTCAGTTTAAGAATCTGACTTTGATCAGTCGCAGATGGATGCAAGTTTGGGTTGATTATGATGGTCATACCCATCAAATCGATGTAACAATGGCCCCTTTCGAACATGATAAACCCAAAAAAGCTCTTCTTTCTACTGTCAGAGATCTATCTTCGGTTCTTTTGCAAGATATGTTTGTAGGTTTCTCATCTGCAACCGGTTCTGTATTGTCCGAACATTATATATCCGGGTGGAGTTTTCGGGTGAAAGGGAAAGCTCCGCTGTTGGCCTTATCAAAACTTCCAAGGTGGGAGCCCCAGAGAATCAACATCATCTACAAGTTTTTGATGCGGTTGCTTTTCACATTTTTGCTTCCCCTCTTGTTTGTTTCCATGTTCATCTTACTTGTGTGCTTCATCAAGAGAAGAAGAATGTTCGAGGAGGAGCTCGAACATTGGGAAACAAGGCTTGGGAAGAACCGATTGAAGTTCAAGGACTTGTACTATGCCACCGAAGGGTTCAAGGAAAAGGACCTTCTCGGATCAGGTGGGTTTGGAAACGTTTACAGAGGTGTCATGCCAAAGACAAAGAAAGAGATCGCTGTGAAAAGAGTCTCCAACAAATCTAGGCAAGGGTTGAAAGAGTTTGTGTCTGAGGTTGTTACTATTGGTCGGATGAGTCATCGTAACTTAGTCCCTCTCATGGGTTATTGCCGGAGGAGAGAAGAGCTTCTTCTGGTGTACGATTACATGCCTAATGGAAGCTTAGACAAGTACTTGCACAATAGTCCAGCTGCAACTCTCGACTGGAAACAGAGGATTAAAGTCATTAAAGGTGTGGCATCCGCCTTATTATATCTTCACGAGGAATGGGAACAAGTGGTCATCCACCGTGATGTCAAATCCAGCAACGTTTTGTTAGACGCGGAGCACAATGGGAGACTCGGAGATTTCGGTTTAGCACGATTATGCCGTCATGGGTCGGACCCTCAAACGACGCGCGTTGCTGGAACATGGGGATACCTAGCCCCCGATCACCTCAGGACAGGACGGGCCACTGCTGCTACCGATATTTTTTCATTTGGGGTGCTCATACTAGAAGTAGCATGCGGTAGACGTCCTATCCATATTCATAACGGAAGTGGTGAGAGGGTCTTGCTCGTTGATTGGGTTTTTGGTTTCTGGATAGAAGGAAACATCTTAGATGCTAAGGATCCAAATCTTGGGACGGAATATGACCGAAGAGAGGTAGAAATGATTTTGAAGCTAGGTTTGATGTGCTCTCACTCCAACCCACAGGCTAGACCAACTATGAGACAAGTGTTACACTATCTCAGGGGAGATGCAATGTTTCCAGATTTGTCACCTTTGGACATGCGTCAGAGCGAGATGACATTGGGAATCCACCATGGAGTTAACGAGATAGGCATGTTTACTTGTGGATCTTCGATGGTTGATTCTATACTCTCCAGCGGGCGGTGATTTTTGAATATCAGAACATTTGTGTGTCTTACATAACAGAGGTAGAAAAATTACTATCCGCAAGAGATATGGGACGGTGTTGATATATTCCACTGTTGTACGTTGATGTGAGATAAATGAAATATTATGAACGTAGAAGACCAGTTTACTCTTGAATTGAAAAAAGACAAAATTGCGTTCTCATTTCTCACAGCTCACCATGGCCCTCCAGATTTAAAGCACACACTTTGAATTGTCAGCAAGATAGCTTTTCCTTCCGAGCAACACCAAGTTTCGCGGAGACTCAATACTTTGACCGACACTTCCACTGAAACTTAAATATAAGAGCATGTCCATCAATGGGTTTTATAGAAACTCTTAGTAATTTAGAAAAATGAGAAAAAGAAAAAAATAAAGAGAAAAGGAAGAGATCAACTCTTAAAAGACGTAACTAAGAACCGGTTACTAACAAAAATAAACATGTGACATTTTCTTATTTGTATAAGCTTTTAAAAGAAAATAAATTTTAACTAAAAACAGAAATTAGATTATAATGCTAATATGTTTCTGACTAGAACTTCTTTTTAACAATCTATCCGATGGACATGGTCTAACTTCCTTAAAAAAAAAATATATATATATTATATATATATTACTTTTTTTTTTGGTCATCAGCATTGACAGAGTGGAAAATATTACTTTTTATATTCCAAAAATAAATGTTTTATAACTTTTAAACATATTAAAAGGAGAAATACTCTAAAATAACATTTAAAAAGTATTTCTCAAAAATAGCCAAAATGTTTCATTAAAGAGGTAAATATACACTTATATTTCTAAGATTAATTAATCTAAACTTAAGGTTTATAGTTAAGCGGTAGAGTTTTGGGGTTAAGGTTTCAAATTTTTTATTAAAAAAAATATTAAACTTTTTAAAATAAAAAAGGCTGTTTTGGTCACTTTCTTCTTTGTGGACTATTTTTATGATAAAAACTTTAAAAGAACTATTTGAGAAAATTACCCAATTAAAGACATATTCAATTTTTGATATTTACAATACATTATTGATAATGCATTAAAAATGTAAAAAATGTATCCTTTTGAAACAAACCATTTTTCTAAAACGTGAATCTTCTTGAGACGGGAAAGTATTATCTAAACTTTAATTTTTAGTCAAAACATATAATCTAATGTTTAAAGTCAATTTTCTCAATATCTATTTTAAAATTTTCATCCAAAAAATAGCACCTCAAGCTAAAAATCATAAATATAACATTTATTAATGAGTCAAAATACAATAATACCCTCAAATATATTAATAGGAAAAATAAAATAAAATAAAATAAAAATCATAATCCTCAATTTCTCAGTCACCGTCTCCTCTCAACGTCGGTGGAGACAAATCGAAAGCTGAAGCGACGAGCAACGTCATAGGTTTCGTTCTTCGTTCTCTGAATCTGAGATCTATAGAACTTATCTCACTTGTATTTTAAATTGAATGTCTTCAAACTGAAAACAAGAGGAAAGGAAGAAGACGACGACGACGACGAAGGACACAAAGAAATCTAAGATATCTAAGTGCTTTCTTTATCTTCCTATAAACATCACAATCTCTTAAATTTCATATTATCCTCACTAAATTTTTTTTTTTCAATTTGAACTGATTAATCTGTCACATAGATGATTTACTATTGGAGATTAATGAGGCAAACACCAACAACAAGTAAGTTGCCTCCATAAGTATCTCCTTTAGGTTCCACAATCTCAAATCTGTAATTCAAAAACTAATTAATCATATGTGTGTAAATAACATCAGGTTGGTAAGGCTGCTGGAGCTAAATGGAAGTGAGTATTACGCCATTGAAAAGGGTTCAATTTTGTTGATTGAGCTCAAATAAACTATAACCTTTTCGTTGTTTAAATGTGTTACACAGGAAAAATGCCTTATGCATTCAAGGCAGAGAGCAAAAAAAGTAAATATGTTAAGAGTATGCAACATGAAACTAGTAATAAAAATTGCAGCTTTGACATTTTAGAGGGAGAGAGATTGTGTATAATCTTATGGTATTCTTTAGAGAAATTCTGTTAGATAGTCCTTTTTAGTTTGTTTGTCACAAAAATAGTTTTTAAAGAAGAAAATGACCAAAATGTTTTTCTTTGAAGCTAAAAATGCATTTATATGCATTTATACCCTTAGGATTAACTAATTTGGACTTTATGGTTTAGAGTTAAGGGGTGGGTTTTGGGTTAGGGTTTCAAAATTCAAAATTTTTTTAAAAAAAAAATCAAAATTTCAAAAAAAAAAGTCTATTTTGGTCATTTTACTTTTTGAGGGTTATTTTTATGACAAAAACTTAAAATGGGCCATATAAGAGAATTGCCCTATTCTTTATGTAAGCCTAAGAGACCTCAAGTGATATTTGTTATTCTAGAATTAACCTGTGTTGATTGAAAATTAATCTTTGCCTCTACCTGTCTGTCACTGGGAAAATGATCATTTCATACCCAACATATCGCGATATGTTCAATTCATATCTAACTTATATTACCGTGCAAAAACATACATGAACTTAAAAAAAATTTAAATAGCATACATGTTGTTTATCTTTTTGGCGAAATCATACACCAATCGCCACATCAGCTATCATGTCATCTAATTTTACTGATGTGAATGCTACATCAACTAATTTTGCTTACAAGAATTCCACCTATACAAAAAAAAATCTAATAAAAACAAAATAGTCGTGTTTAACAAAAATATTTTTTTTAAATGTACAATTTTATAAATTTATATTATTTAGTAAAATTAACAAAAAAATAATAAAATAATAAAATTTTAATCTTGTATAAGAGAAATATTTGTAAATTTTATGATTTTATCATAATATCGTCCTTATAAGAGTTATATATGTTGTAATGATTCAAATTCAATGTTAATTGTTGCTTCGTAAGTATATATTTCTTATGATTTTCCTACGATCTTGTTTGGTTTTTCAAAGATGGTTAATTTTTTTCTACGAAAGTTGTTTCGTCAAATACTGTCGTATTTAATTTTACGAATGATTTTTTGTAAAATAATATCGAATTTAATTTCACGAAATTTGTTTCATAAAATATTGTCAAGTTTTATTTTACAAAAACTGTTTTATAAAATTTTGTCTAGTTTAATTTTTCGAAATCTGTTTCATAAAATGTTGTCGAGTTTAAACAAAATTCATTTCGTACACTGTCATCGAGTTTAATTTTATAAAAGTCGTTTCGTTAAGTGTTCTCGAGCTTAATCTTAAGAAAGTTATTTCTTAAAACGTTGTCAAGTTTTAGTTTTACGAAATTTGTTTTGTAAAATATTGTCGAGTTTAATTTTATGAAAGTTACTTTGAAAACTATCGTTGAGTTTAATTTTATGATTGCTGTTTTGTAAGATGTTGTCGAGTTTAGTTTTACAAAAAAAATTTCGTAAAATGTCGTCGAGTTTGATTTCACGAAAGTTGTTTCGTAAAATTTCGTCTAGTTTAATTTTTCAAAATCTATTTCATAAAATATTGTCGAGTTTAAACAAAAATAATTTCGTAACGTTGAGTTTAATTTTATAAAATATTAAGACATACATGTTGTGATAACTTTTGTATTTATCTGATTTTTAATGATTTGGCTAAAACACTCAATTCATTTATGAAACAATTTCAAAAAATAAGTATAACTATCTTTCGTGGGTTTAAATAATGCAAGATAATTTCATTTATTATAAAATTAATTTGAAATAATTAATTATTTTAAATATATTTTCTTAAATAAAAATTACAATCATTTAAACTTAATAAAGTTTTCATCCTAATTTTTTTTCTTAGAATGTTTTTATTCTTAAGAGCATATAATTATTAATGTGAGATTATGCTTGGATTAAACTGACATCAAATAAGTTTTATACAAATAAAATGTTAGAGTCAATAAATTGACATAAAATTTATCAAATAAGTATATCACACAATTAATCAAAACAATTATAGAGATTTTATTGAATAATTATAACAAATAGGTTGAAATAATCTAAAAACAAAATTAAGTAATATATAATTTCATATTTAATATAAACACAAATAATATAGTTATATTGTTGAGAAATTCCCTTAGATATTCTCTTTTAGTTTGTTTGTCACAAAAATAGTTTTTAAAGATGAAGATGATCAAATTATTTTTTTAGAAGCTAAAAATGCATTTATATGCATTTATACCCCTAGGGTTAACTAATTTGGACTTTAAGGTTTAGAGTTAAGGGGTGAGTTTGGGGTTAGGGTTTCAAATTTCAAAAAAAAAAAAAAATCAAAATTTCAAAAAAAAAGATATTTTGGTCATTTTATTTTTTGAGGGCTATTTTTGTGACAAAAACTTTAAAATGTCTATTTAAGAGAATTGCCTTATATTGTTTTCAAATACACTAAACCTAAAATATTTAAACTTTACTTATCAAAATATATTAAAAATATAATAATTTTGTAAATGAGATTTTGTTGAAAGATCATTTCACTCTTTTAAGATGGATCATAATCTAGTATTCGCTTAAAGCATTACTTTTAGAAATTTTAATTGTTAATTTCGTGGTGACGATTTTGACCCAACAAGTTTTGATAACCGAGTTCAAAGCGATTCTATCATCAATTAGTAACTTAGCCATGAACGAAAGCTATCTCAAAGGAGAATTACTTACAAATATCAAATTCCAGGTCACTTCGATCTATAACGTATCCAACGTTAAACCAAAGTAGCTATGAAGATAGAGGTGCAGAGTTTGGGCATTGCATTCAAATGTTTACAGCACAACGTCTCACGTTTTCAGATGATCAGGTAATATGATCCCTCAGTTAAGTCACAACTCAATCAGGTCTCAATAACTCTTAGTTATTTTCTGCAATAAACTAAAATCTTACAGATGAAGAAATGGAGAACAGTTTAAAAGTGTGGAAGAAGACGGAAATAAACAAGAGTTGTGAAGAGCTTTGAAATAAACAACAGAGTCTATGTTTTATAAATACGATTTAACAAGGCAAAATCATTCCCATGGGATCAAAATCTAGTAGCTTTAGTCTTTTACTTGGACTTGACTTTGCTTTGGCGTTTACTAGTCTTCTTTTTAGGTCTTTGTTTCTGATGGTTTCGAGGGTGTTCATCATCTACTTCATTGTTTGGATTTACTTCCTCGAACTTGACCGGTTTAATTATGACCCCAGTCTTCTTCACCACCTACACACACAAATGTTCAAATCGCCACAAGCTCGAAACAAGTACAACACGGGTGTTAGTGAGAGTTTGACAAAGTAATCAAGACGAACCTCTGGTCGGTTTAGTTCCCCAACAATGGTCGAGGGATTAAACTCGGGACCTATAGGCATACGCATACTATGTTCGAAAACTTCCTTTGATGTAAAAGGGAATGGTAGAGTAGTTGTATGAAGCTTCTCAGCCTGTCAAAAAAGAGATAATATGATGAGCATTAGAGATCGAATGGTTATCAACAAATTTAAGCTAGAGTGAGACACTACGGACCCTTTTATCGACTTTCTCCGATATGATAACATGTTTAAGACGAGCGTCTTTCCTTGTTTTGAGTTTTTGCTTTCTCTCTTTCTCTTCAGCTTCGTGTTCCATAACCATCCGTGGAGATATACCTCTCTTTCTTTGGATATTGGTCCAATCTCCCCAACCAGGAACTAGAACCGGTTTTTCAGGTTTAGGAACTTCCTCATTCAGAACCTCTTCCTTATCCTTCTCAAATTCATCAAACACATCATCACCAGCAAAAGCACGGTTTATAAGCTCTGCTTGAGAAGGAATTTCAAAGGTTTCCTTCGACGCAGATGTCAAAACTCCGTCCACCATTTGCTCTGCTTCACTCTCTGAATCCTCACTTTCTTCATCTCTCGATCCCTTTTTCAAGATTTTAAACAAAAATCCACAAAGGTAAGGAGAAGAACATGAAAAAGAAAACAGAATAGTTCAACTGAGACTTGCAGAAAGAAAAACCTTTTTATCTTGAGCCTGTGAGATGGGTACACACGTCTTCTTTGATGCTTTTTTCGATTCTGTGTTTTTGAAGCCTGTCATCTGCATAACATACCAAAAAGGAGTTAACAAAAGAATTAACACGAAAAAGAGACTCAAGTCTGATGTAAAAAAATTAAAGTAAACCTTCTTCCAGGAGCCTGATGCAAACATGGCAACATCGAATGTTGTCTTCGATGCTGGATTTCCAGCAACATCATCAAACTTCTGTAGACAAAGCAAAAAAAAGAAGAAGAAATTGTTCTTAAAAGCTTTCAAAGGAAGAGAAGAAAGAACCATTATGAAAAATAAAGATACCTCAGTATCAGTAATGGTTCCAGTGTTTCTAGCAGGTGACGCATTATCTCTTACAGCCTCTATGCCAGCCACATCATCGTCACTATCACTGTTGTCATAGAAGTTATCTGAATCCTTTTTAGACTCTTTTGGAGCTTCCACTTTAGCGGTTGCACCAAACACTCTTCTACCACTAACATTAACGGGTTTTTTAGAGTTTTCTCCGCCAGAATTCTCCCACTCTTCATACTCCTCCAGTGCACGTTTAGCTTCTTCATTAGCTTCCTCGTTTTTCTTTTTCATAGCACGGGCCTAACCAATCAAAAAGGAAAAGATACGACAAAACATGAACGAAGAAAAAAAATCAAAATTGTTATGAGAAAGCAAAAAGCAAGTATTACCATGAAAGGTAATGACATAAGACCAGCATTGGGCACTTCATCATCTTCCAAAGCTTTCAATGTTTTCTCCTTTGCTTTTGCTATCAATCTGGAAGGAGTGTCCTCATCTGAACCATCATTCAACTCATCCTCATCGTCGCTCTCATCACTGCTACTTCCATCTCTCATGGAGTTCATCTTTCTGGATAAATTAGCATTTATTTGAAGTTGTTCAGCTATAGCTGCCCCAGTTCCATCATATTTCACATTCAGTCCACGGCTTAGCATGCGCTTCGCCCACTTTCCTGTGTTTTTGTGCTTTAACGTCATACGTTCCTCTACTCGTTTGGCCTCTTGCCTCATAGCCTCTTCTTTAGCCATTTCTGGGTCCATTAATGCTCCCAGTGACGAGTTCTTCAGGTCTTTGTTTTTGAGGCGATGATAAGTCTTAGACTTAATCTTCTTGATTCGTTTGCTTTTTAGCTCATGACGGAAGAGCAGGCTCCGCATCTTGGCAATGTGGTCACGGTTCTTTATGTGGTCTTCCATAGAAACCTGCAGCACAAAAATTTAAACCAAACAGTTACAGCCTAAGTTCCCCATAAACTATGTTCAATGTCACATCAATTTATACAAGTCAAATAGAAGCTTGCCTCGTTCAATTCAAGCAGACGAGCGCCATCGTCTCTGTGAGCCTCAGAAACCTCACTATCATTGAGTACAGAAGCCATCTTCTTCTCAAACTCAGTCCTGGGTTGAAATTCTGATGCTATTGCACCAACAGTAGAGTATCCAAGATCGACATCTTGGTTAAAGTAAATGGTTGGTGCCTCCCTATTCTTCTTTACGAGATGCACCCACTTACTAAACTCCCCATCAACTAGTCCAATCACAGCTTTACGCTCCAGCCTTTCTCGTTGTGGCTTTGGCAGAGGAGCATGAACAACATGCTTAGTATCCTTCCGCATCCGGGCAATCTGCTTGCTTGTTTTTTGATATCCAGGTTTTCCTTCAAGAGGCGCCAAAAAGTCTTCCTCAGTGAGGACGTTCTTACCCTCCAAAACATCGCGGGTAGGATTGAATTCACCCTCTGGATATGCTTCAGTAAAGAGCACAGGTTTGCTCTTACTCTCACCTAAATAAAGAGCATAGCTGGGTTACATACACAGCAATAAGCAGCAGAGACAAGCAAAACTCTGAGAAGAAGAAAGTCTCAGTCTTTACTGTAACAATACCTTCAAAGGCTGCACTTGGCATTCCAGTGAGAGACTGCAACATTCGTGTGTGTCTATCGTCATCATCGCCTTCTTCATCATTCTCGCTGTTCCCACCATCGTCATCCTCTTCTGACTCCACGTTTTCATCCTTCATTGGTGTTAAAGACAATTAATATACCAAAGGAAAATTTGCCAGAACTAGATCTGAAGTAGTAATCTCGAATACAAGAAATAGGTCTTCAGACTTCCCGGAGAAAGAAAACCCTAAGCCTATAATCAAACTTCCAGACCAAACACATCTCCTCTATATTGCAATTCATACAGTGACGACAGTACTAAACACAAGAGAAAATCCAAAACAAAATCAAGAACTCGTCAACCTCGAGCATGTAGAGAATCGATTTATGTTGTTTCTAAGTCACAAATTTTCCGGAAAAAAACACTAAAAGCAAACCTCTAGACCAAATACGTCTCTACAGTTGTAATAAAAAAACAAAAGAAAAATTGCAATTCAGACAGCAGTTGACGGCGATAAGAAACACAATAGATGGCTAGACGAACCTCGAAATCCTCGGGGAGCTCGTAGTCGTAGTTATCATGGCGGTCGTAACGGTTATTCTTCCTGGATTCCTCTTCAGGGACACCTTCTTCGTACTCGTACAAATCGTCGCCGTGTTCATCATCGGAATCGATCGCATCGTCGTCTTCTTCGTCGGAGTTCAAAGGACGTTTCTGGCTAGCAATGACCTTGAGTATTGAGTTGGGCAAGTGAGGCCCTTTCTTCTTCTTTGACTTAGCTAGGGTTTTTGCACTCGATGATGATTTCCTCTTCAAGCCTCCCATGGCTCTCTGCTTTTTCTTCGACCACTCGAGTGAGATTGAGAGAGAGAGAGGCTCGTTCGTAGGGTTTCTCGCCCTTTATATACGGTCTGATTGGTTTAGGTTTAATCAAATTCACGGTCCGGTTGGTTTAGTGTTAATCATGTTGGCGGTCTGATTGGGTTATGTTTTTCCAGATAAAGATAATGTATGATATAACTTGAGATTATTACATTATCTTTGTACAAATGCAAAGTTAACCAAGAAGAATGATGAGTACATTTTGAAGAAAAGTAAATCATTTAACGAATTCTTAATGGATAATTTTCTCAAATAACATTTTCTCAAAATAACCCTAAAAATGATCAAAATAACCCTAAAAATGATCAAAATAGTTTTTTTTTTTTTGAAAAATTTAATATTTTATTTTTATTTCTAAAAATTTGAAACCCTAACCCCATTACTCTAAACCCTTAATCTAAATTAGTTAACCCTAGGGATATAAGTGTATATTTACCTCTTTAATAAAACATTTAGGTCATTTTATTTCTTGTGTGCTATTTTGTGATAAAAAATGTTTTAAGACTATTTTAGAGTATTTATCATTCTTAATTGCTAAAGGTAAACTGATTCACTAAACACTTATTGAGTGTTTTACTTTTTTTTTAAGTTTTATTACAGTATAGAACAATTGTTGCTAGTGAGGTAGTTTTATCTAACTAATTCAAAACTAGAAACTGTTTAGTTTCATGAATTAGTTTCATATCAATTCCGTGAGCAATTTTTTTTTTTGAAATTTAAAATTGAGAGATTGAAAATTTGAAATTCAACTCTAGGAAGCATTTGAGATAATGGCATGCTTTGCAATGGCATCTAGTGCTCACCATTCCAAGCTATTTTACTTTCTCATGTCATCTCTTGAATCGCGTGGCCACAATATAACCAACTCTGCCACATCTCTTTTCTCTTTTGATTCATAGCCACAACAAAGCTAAATCTGAAGCTTCTTCCACAACACGAATCTGCCATAGTGGACACCAAGAATCGTCATCGCTTCAGTTTTCATGTTATGGATAGAGCTCTACTGTAATCCGCCTTAAGGTTAAGTCATCTCCTGCTCGTCGTTATGCTCATGATCGGAGTTGTGGTCGCCGGAATCATCGTTGATTCATTCACAGCTCGAAGAGAAAGCTTGATTGGAGCAATAGTGATCAACTTTTGATTATTTATATATATGGTTCTCCAACTCTAGTTTATTCTCCAATTTGTCTCAAACTTCAAATTTTTCAAGTTTCTTCATGAATTTTCCTCGAAACTTTTAATTGTGCAATTTATTCTAAGGGAATTTTCTGATTTTACAACATTGGTCCCTACCATTTATTTTATTTTGTTTCTGCCCCAAATGTTTATGATTTGCAAATAATTTTTTTTAATTTGGGTCTAAATTTTCAAATATGCACTTTAGCCTCACACAAATGCAATATAAATATATATAAGCACACATATATATATATACCATTAAAATCATAACATAACAAAGGGGTACGAGTCATTTATTGTGTACGTTGTTGTAATGATATTAGTATATAGTCATATGTACATGACGTACATGAAATTTCTCTATCTATATGTACAAAGATGAACATGTATACAAATCAACCTGAGCAATAATTTATATGTACTGAATGCAGAGACAACCCTGGCATAAAGCGGAAGAAGCACGTGCTTACGGCCTTATTTTAAATAAGAATATAACCAGCCACAAAATTTATGTAATACGTCTTTATTCTAGTAGTTTATAGACCATATATGTTTCAGCATATCATGGGTTCGGAACCAAATTTGTGCTTGATTATTTTCTTTGGTACTTTTTTGTGTTTGGCTTGTAGCCTTAAACAAACAAGAACTGGCTCTGACTAAATGAGATGATAAGTACCACTAAAATCATACATATCAATGGGGTATGGGTCATTTCTTGTGTACGTTGTTGTAATGATATATGTATATAGTCATATCTACATGACAATATGTATACAAAATTTCACTATCCACATAGTACAACGATGCATGTACACACCAGTCAATTTGGGCAATCACTTATATGAACAGACTGTAAAAAACTTCACCAAAACCATCTCATGTATTTTTGGCCAGAACATAAATCTTATTTTGCAAATATACCAGAAAACCAATTTTATGCATAAAAAATCTTTTATTTTAGCTAAAAAAACACTTTATTCGTTCCAAAAGAGAATTCTCGCAATAAAAATATATATCTTAGCTAAAATTGTAAAATTCCAAAATGATACACTGGTTAACTTGTGAAAATATTTACATGTATACTTGATAAGTTTGATAGATACATTTGTATTTTGCAATATTTGCACGGTAAAAAAATCATCAAGGTTGTACATTGTACAATTAATGATAATTAATTATTTGGATAATTTTTTGAGTACCTTGTTTTATTTAGTTAGATTGTACATCTTGATATTTTATGATTGAATATAGTTTTTACCATCTTAATTTAGTTGATTTTTAGACATTATTCATTCCATATGATATCTTATGATCTTGAGATATATTTAATGTATCTTGATATCTTATGATTTTAATTTAGTTTTGCTGTCTTAATTTAGTTATTTTAGCCTTCCTCATTGTATTATGTTCATTATTCTTCCTAATCCACAACCCTTAGCTTTCATGTGTGTATTGATGTATTGCTATTTTAGTAGTTTTTATGATTTGTTTTAAGTTCATATGAATCATTTTATATGTTTTGGATGTATATATTTGCTCATTTACATTTGATAGGGTATAGAATGCAGAATTGAAAGTTTGGTTGACCATAAAATATCTATAAGTTTTGAAGGACAATCCAAAGAAATGTATGATCACCTGAATGTGATTATCTAAAGCTCATTATATATTTTGCATCTAAAGATTACAAAGATTTGAAGACTGTAAATAAAACTCAACTATGTTGGATGTTAAGTTTAATAGTAAAATTTCTCAAATAATTTTTTAATGATGCATATATATTAATATAAATACGGTCAAGAGCTAAAGAGTTTCTTTATAAACGTATATTTTCACTTGAAGTTGAGAAAATAAAAATGGTAATAAAGAAGAAATATGATTCAATGTCTAAAGGTGAAAGAAAATCATTGTGAGTACAATACAAGGTAGGATAAAGATTATAGAATGTTCAAGAAGAGGATATATATGCATGCCTTAGAAGAGTACATAAATATTAATGCACACTAGATTTTGACCTGCACGCCCACGCGGGTCTTTTTTAATTTATAATATCAAATATTTGTTGTTGTTTAACAATTTTTTTATATTTGTATATGTGTGAATTTGTTTATATAGTATTGTATGTTGACAAATAAATAAAAATGATATATTACATAATTTATTTTTTATTAGATCCATATCGTCCGAACGGATAATACATATTTTATTTGTTTTTATATATATAACCAATTAGAATGGATATTACTATGTTTTTTTAAATTAATTTTTTGGAAAATAATTAAAGATTATATTTTTGTAAATGAATAAGTCTAATATTTCACACCCAACAAAATATGGTTTTGTCATAAGTAGATCAAGAATATATGAAATACATAAAAATTACATGGTAAAAACACATACATATTCATCGGCAAGGACCATATCATTACATTCTTCCGTATGAGATGTTTTGTTTCCAGGAATGAAATAATTTCTCTTGAGATCTCCAACCAATTTTATATGTTTTGAGGTTTTTGAGAAATGTAAAACTTGAGTGGCTAAACATTTTTAGTCCATTTTATGAATATGAATATGGTTGGCGAGTTAATATAAATGGTATATATAATTTGTTTTGATGCAATTTTGACAATAGAAAGAAATCTACACTAATTTTTTTTTAAAGTGTGATTAGTTGTATAATAGAATATACTAAATCTTAGGAATAATTATTGGAGTTATTCATGGTATTGACTAAACCAAAACGAAACGGAAAGCAAGTTTTATAATAGGAATATACTAAAAACATTTACAATGTAGAGTACAGTAAAATGTGATTTGCAAGTTGATATATTTGTGATTAATGTGATAACTTTAATTCAAGATCTTATTATTTTAAGGTAGTTGGGTGGTGAATGATTTTAGGAATATTTAGTAAATATATACATGATTTTGCCAGTACCAAATCAATAGTAAATATGAAATTCTTAATCTACATATTATTTTCTGACAAATAAATTTTATTATACGAAATTTCAAAATTTTATTTACAATGAGTTCTCATTATTAAATTGGAAAAGGTTCAAAATTGTATGTACTTCATGTTACATGTATAGTGTGGTGGTTTAATGATGTTCTCGTGAATTGCATTACTATAGTTATTTAGTAGTACTTTTTAGTATTAATAGTTGTAACATGGATGGTAAAAAATTCTACACCTGATTTTATACTCTTAGTTTAATAATATATGTAGACCAAATTCTACAGAGATTGGGAAATATGGCTGAAATAAAAGAATAAACTGTGTTTTATTTGTTGGAGAGATAAATGTAATTCTTGGGTAAGTATATCTTAATGGGTTTGTTATTTGAATGTGATTGCTTTTTACGTGAAAGCCTAGTATTAATTAGTAAAAGTGTAAAAGATAATGGCAATGGCACAAGTTGTAAATATTAAAATGAAGTAAGGGTAATTTCTCAAATGTACTTCAGTTTTAATAGATTAGATTCATGTGATTTAAAATCTTTAATGTATTATATTCTCATAAGTCTCAAAAGAAAGAAGGATCTAAGAAAGAATATATGCCCCAAATAGGATATATGTTGATTCTAAAATGAGATTCAGTCGAAATTGATATACGTGTAGTCTTATCATCTCGAGGGGAAGAGTTTGAGAATGCTACATTTTATAATAAGTGAAACATTAAAAGTTCTGTTTACAATCAAATTGGTTTGATTAATCCTTCATAAAATAAATTTATGTAATTTTGAGACAAGTTATGCTAAGACACTAAGGGACTGTTCGTTTCATCATTCGGATGAGCTATCTGGACGGACATGAGAATTTTGTTTGTTTATACATAAAAAGTACAAACCATCTGGATGATTCATCTGGGTTTTAAAATTTAGGCTTAATTTGGAGAATCATATAACTGATCCAAATTGAACCATCTGGATAGAGATGGTTCTGTCAAATTGATATAATATCTATTATACCCTTGATATAATTGACAAAATACAAACCTAAACCTAATATCATTTTGTCACTCGTGAAAAATGACAAAATCGCAAAATACATTTTTCCACGAAAATAAAAAATTTCTGCCAAAATCGCAAAAACAAAAAAATCTCGTTTTTCTAAAAACAGTTTTTTTTTTGTTTTTCCGCCAAAAAGGAAAAATCTTGCTTTTCTGCCGAAACCAAAAAAATATGGTTCCCGCCAATACTAAAAAAAATCTCATTTTCCCATCAATACATGAAAATCTCGTTTTCCCGTCAAAATAGAAAAATCTCGTTTTCCTGTCATAACAGAAAAATCTCATTTTCTCGCTAAAACCAGAAAATTTTGTTTTCCTGCCAATGTATTTCTTAAGGCATAAAATTATTTTTTTAAAAAAGTATTTACATCTTCTTTTAAATTGTAAATACTTTTTCTAAAATCAAATCAAAATTATTTTTTAAAGCATAAAAGTATTTTAGAAAAAGTATTAACATTCTCTTTAAGATTGTCCTAAACAAAGATTAGTGTCATGGAGATAAATATATAGTAAACCAGAAGTTTACAAAATACTTGGCATAAACCAGTTAAACCATTTTGGTTTAGTAATGATACAAAAATACTGAAAAATATATAAAAAGTCAGTGAAGATCTAGAAGATTTTTCTGAATGATTTTTTGCTTGTTCACAAGATAAAATGGTACTACAGTTTCACTAGCCAAAGTAAGTTATTGGCATGAATAAATGAGATGTTGATGGACTAATCACCCACTACAAGCATTTCTAGTCATGGTGAATTCATATCTTAAGTATTTGATAATTATTGCATGTTCATTGGTTTAAATATTAAACATTTTGAACAACATAATTCGTATCAAACCAAAAAGTTATAAATAATTCTCCCATCACTGTTTTGGGTCAGAAACCAAACATTCTCATCTAAGAATTTTGAATGTACAATACACATTTTTGTGACTCTACCATAGAGCTTTAAGGTGTATTTTCAAATGAGGTTGGGAATATATATTAGATATAAATCTCCACTTATACTTAAGAATCTAGAGCCATCCACAAAAGATATTAATAAAACTCAATTTACATGCTAAAAGTGAATTAGTCTTTCCAACATAAGGGGATAAAATAAAAAGTTGGAAAAAAATAAGTTCAAATAAATTATCATTGATAATTCAGTTACAAAGCTTGGTAAAGCAATTGCCAGACACATTTACTGACCCAAAAAGTAGAGTGATCAAGTCACAATACCAGATGTAAATGCTCCAATATGAATTGATGTCCTAGAAGGACAATATCAAGCTGCTAGTATGTACAAGTCATGCCTGAAGCGTGGTAGATATGTTGGTTTCAAAATAAAAATCCTCGTAAATGAAAAGGAGCATAAATTAATAATAGTCAAAAGAAAATAAAGTTTTATGAATGATCTTCAAAAGAGACATGAAACATGACTAAATGAAATTCATGTACAATATATGAGACAATGAAGAGATCTCAATAAGTTATCTCATGTATAAAATAAAATGGAACAGATAAGCAAATCAACATCGGTGATATTTATGCATGGAACATAGCAATTGATATGGTATATGAGAAAGAAGATAATGAAATAAAGTAATTTGAAAACTGTACACAAAAAAATGATTTGGATATAATAGACAAAGATATAAACTCTCATAAAAGAAAGAAATATTTGGATCCGTAGTCTATACACTAAAATATGTAAAATAACTGGAATATAAATGAGTAGATTCGCCGAAGAAAGATCAATATGAAATAGAAAATTCTCTCAAATAGTCATTTTTAAGTTTTTGTCACCAAAATAGTCCTTTAAAAGAAAAATGACCAAAATAGTCTCGTTTTATTTTGATTTTTTCAGTATTTATTTTTTATTTTTAAAAGTTTGAAACTCCATCCCCAAAACCCCACCCCTTAACTTTAAATCATAAGTCTATATTAGTTAACCATATGGATATAAGTGTATATTTACCTCTTTAATGAATTTTTTTGACTATTTTCCTTCATGAGTTCTATTTTGTGAAAAAAAAAACTAAAAAAATTATCTTAATAAATTTCTCATATGAAATTGATGGTGAAAAAACATAGTCTCATGTAGTAGATGCAACTACTTTCAAGTTTCTTATCAGTCTGGTAATAAAAGAAAAACTTGAATTATACGACCTACTGAAAATGATAATCTATGCAAAATAAAATTCTTGTAGGATTGAAGATATCAAAATCATGTTCCTGGGAACTTTAGCAATTCGATCGAATTGAAAAAAAAAAAATTATGGGATATAAGAAATATTATAAGTTTAACTAATGTATCAATTTGTATTTATCAAGAGATTATGAATCAATAAATTCATTGATTTGAAGACAATTCAAACTCTTGGAGAGTTATAACAAATTATTTGTTTGTAAAAAGATTTTGAAAAGACTATATTGTTATGTGTTCCAAACTAGACATCTAGAATAAGAGATGTTACTGTGTCTCAAATAGCTTGACGTAGATATACATGAAGAAAAGTCATTGTGCGTTGCACTCTTTTTCCCTTAACTAGATTTTTTAGTAAAATTTTTAACGAGGAAACATCATACACTATAATGAACATTAAAGAGAAATATTATAAATATTATAATGTCCACTATCGAAAATATTAGATTTATTTAATTTTCAAGTTTATTGATTTCTTAAGTTTTAATTGGTCCTTAACTATTATAATCATATATGAAGAACTCTTTACTAAAAGAATAAGACACACAAATTTCTCTTTCACTCTTCTCTTTTACAACATATTTTGTTTTATTGTTTTTTGTCAACTTTTGTTTTATTATTAGGAAACATAGTTGGATTATATTCGTAATATAATTATGATAGTATTTAGTCTGATTTTTTCTATATGTTTTTTCACAAGTTTTACCAGTTAAACAATTTGTCACTAAGAACATTTTCCAATTTAAAATTACTGTTTATATTTGAATTTATAGCTTTGATTAAACTAGACAAAACTATGTGAAAATTTTAAATTAAATCCTCTGAAATTCAACCAATGGTTAAACTATTTTAATTAGTGTATATCACACGTTTAAAATCTAATTAAAGATGTTTATTAAATTTACCATACTAATTTTGACTTAATAAACCAAAAAAGCAAAGCTAATTATGGGTCAACGGCCATAATTGACGTAGTCCTTTTCCTTTCTTTGGTCTCTCTCGTCTTCGTTCTTCTATATAAACCTTACCTCACCTCTTCTTCTCTTCTCATCTCCTCAAGCCATTTTGAAATCAATCTAGTTTGAGAGAGATAAAACAGACGACACCAGGTTTCTTCCATCTCGTTTCTGCAGATCAAAATCTTCCTATTCCTCGGATAAACCTCTCCTTCTGCGGCAGCGAAACAGAGGAACAAACCAACAAAAAGTTTCAACCTTTCTATTGTCTGTTCTATCTCTCTCTTCCAAGAATGGCTCGCTCGCTCTCTAACATTAAGTTCGTATCTGCTTTTGTCTCTCAAGAACTCTCAAATGCAATCTTCCGGTAGAGTTCGCTATGCTCTGTTTCTGCTCTGTTTCTGCTCTGTTTCTGCTCTGCTTTCTAAACAGCATTGTTTTGTAATTCTTTTTTCACAGACGTGGTTATGCGGCCACAACGGCGCAGTCGAACGGTGGAAAAGGTGGAGCCGTTGTTTCGGCGGTGATGAAGAAGAAGGGAGTAGAAGAATCGAACAAGAAGATTTCTTGGATTCCTGATCCCAAATCCGGTTATTACAGACCCGAAACCGGTTCTAACGAGATTGACCCAGTGGATCTACGAGCAGCTCTCTTAAACAAGAAGCAGTGATTGATTAATTTTTAAAAGATTCTCTTTTTGATTAATTATTTAATGTTTATGTTAATGTCTTGAGAGGAGATTAGACCATGATTAACCCCGGATTCTTAGATGGGGTTCTTAGCGTAATTTAAGAATCGGTTCCTAACTTTAACAAAGAAAAAGCTAAGAACCGGTTCTTAAATGTCTTATTTAAGAACCGGTTCTTAACTTTTTCTTTGTTAAAATTAAGAACCGGTTCTTAAATTACGTTAAGAACCCTACCTAAGAACCCGGGGTTAATCATGGTCTTAGGAGAAGAGGGTAATGATCTGATGCGGTGAACCCTATTTTCATCTGCTTCATTCGATTCTGTAATAAATACATAGAGAAGCTTTTTGGTTCCTCTGTGTTGTAACAAAAGGATCGTTGGATGTATGGTTTATGATATTTTTTTAAAAAAACATCACTTATTTACTAGAAATTTTGCAACTCCTAAATCCAGAAGGACAAAAGAATTATCTTATTATAGTTATTGCAAGATTATTTTGGTTTCACTGATAACATCATTTTCAAAACTAGAACTCCATAGAATAAATTGGCTAATTAGGCCGAGCTGGAATTTCAAATATTCGGATCGGATTTGGGTATGATCCGATCGGGTCTGGAGTTTTCAGATAAATAAATTATGTACCTAATAGGTATTTAATAAATTTTGGTTCGATATCGGGTCATGTACCATAGGTTACAGATCGGTTCCGGATATCCATTTATTATGTCAATTATATATATATTTACAAAACAAAATAATTTATATATAAATTGAAGTGGTCCGGATACCCATTTTTTATTCATCCAAATATAATTTAATTTTGTATCTTTATTTATGTAATTTATACAATATTTAAATATATGTATAATATATAACCAATTCTACATTTATTAAAATATTAAAAGTTAAATAGATATTCATCAAAATATAACTACATTTTGTGTTTTAATTTTATATAAACAAATAATAATAAACATAAAACAAGTAAAACTAATAAATTAATAGATGTAACATATAAGACTATAACAAACTTATTTATATTGTATATAGCATCAACTTTAAAATACATATAAAATTTACTTGCATATATATATATTATATATATATAAGCATAATAATATGCCATAACTATAACTTCTTAATTTCTTATTAATCAAGCATAAATCACATTATATATAACATCAAAACTTTAACAGAACATCAACTACTTATCTTTTTTATTAATTTTGATGTACTCACAAAATAAAAGAAAAAAGTACATGGATAAGTTTAAATAAAACTAGTTAAGATTGTTTTCTAAACTTTTTAATATTTACAAAATAGAATAACCAAACTGGGATACATATTGCTAGAGTATAAATTATAACCGGTTAGAATATAACACACACATAAGAATTAGTTGTCTTATTTATGAAGGACAAAAGAATTATCTTATTATAGTTATTGCAAGATTATGTCTGTTGCATTGATAACATCATTTTCAAAACTAAAACTCCATAGAATAAATTGGCTAATTAGGTTGGGCTGGGATTTCAGATATTCAGGTCAGTTCGGATAGGATCCGGTCGGGTTCGGGTA
The DNA here is from genome assembly GCA_012274485.2 of Sinapis alba. Taxonomy (NCBI): domain Eukaryota; kingdom Viridiplantae; phylum Streptophyta; class Magnoliopsida; order Brassicales; family Brassicaceae; genus Sinapis; species Sinapis alba. The sequence continues at coordinate 125,870 of MU106203.1, read as the reverse complement.
GGATCCGATCGGATCTGGAGTTTTCAGATAAATGAATTCTATACCTAATAAGTACTTAATATATTTATGTTCGGATATCGTGTCGGGTACCACCAAATTCGGGTCGGATACCACCATTTTCGGGTCAGTTCCGGGTATCTATTTATTATGTGAATCATATATATATTTGCAAAATAAAACAATTTAAATATAAATTGAAGTGCTCCGGATACCCATTTTTATTCATTCAAATATAATTTAATTTTGTATCTTTATTTATGTAATTTATACAATATTTAAATATATGTATAATATATAAACAAATCTATATTTATTAAAATTTTAAAAGTTAAATAGATATTCATCAAAATATAATTACATTTTGTGTTTTAATTTTATTTGAACAAATAATAATAAACATAAAACAAGTAAAACTGATAAATCAATAGAAGTAAAATATAAGACTATAACAAACTTATTTATATTGTATATAAAATAAAACTTTTAAATACATATAAATTTCACTTGCATATATATATATATATATATATATAAGCATAACAAAATGCCATAACTATAACTTCTTAATTGCATATTAATCAAATATAAATCACATTATATATAACATCAAAATTTTAACAAAACATCAATTACTTATCTTTTTAATTAATTTTGATGTACTCACAAAATAAAATAAAAAATACACGGATAATTTTACATAAAACTAGTTTAGATTGTTTTCTAACTTTTTAATATCAAAAAATACAATAACCAAAAATATGGAATACATATTCTAAAATAGATAGAATAATAGTATATTGCTAGAGTATAAATTTTAACCAGTTAGAATATAGCATACACATAAGAATTAGTTGTCTTATGTATGAATATGGTGGAGTAAGAGATAGAGCTAAAAATAATGTTTTAAAGTTTTTTTTTAAACGCAGTGAAAATTTACAATATATATTATATGTATGAATAACAAATGATTACAATTAGCATAAATACAAATATATTATATATTTAGATACATTATCGAGAATTTTTTACAATATGTGGGATAACTTCTTCAAAACATAGAAAAAGTTAGAATATACATTCTATCCTTGTAAAATGGTAATAAAAATATTTTAGAAAAACATAGATCAGAAAATACAACTTTTAAATTTAGTATTTTTTTTAAAAAAAATCACATGAACTTCTCAATTGCATATTAATCAAATATAAATCACATTATATATAACATCAAAATTTTAACAAAACATCAACTACTTATCTTTTTTATTAATTTTGATGTACTCACAAAATAAAATAAAAAAAAACTACACGGATAAGTTTAAATAAAACTAGTTTAGATTGTTTTATAAACTTTTTAATATTTAAAAATAGAATAACCAAAAATATGGAATACACATTCTAAAATAGATATAATAATAGTATATTGCTAGAGTATAAATTATAACCAGTTAGAATATAGCATACACATAAGAATTAGTTGTCTTATTTATGAATATGGTGGAATAAGAGATAGAGCGAAAATTATGTTTTAAAGTTTTTTTTAAACGCATTAAAAAATCTATAATATATATTGTATGTATGAATAACAAATAATTACAATTAGCATAAATACAAGCATATTCTATATTTAGATACATTATCGAGAATTTTTAAAAATATATGGGATAACTTCTCCAAAACATAGAAATAAAAGTTAAAATATACATTTTATCCTTGTAAAAACGGTAATAAAAGTTTTTTTAAATAAAACTAGTTTAGATTGTTTTCTAAACTTTTTAATATTTAAAAATAGAATAACCAAAATATGGAATACATATTCTAAAATAGATATAATAATAGTATATTGCTAGAGTATAAATTATAACCAGTTAAAATATAGCATACACATAAGAATTAGTTGTCTTATCTATGAATATGGTGGAGTAAAAGATAGAGCTAAAAATAATGTTTTAATTTTGTTTTAAACGCAGTGAAAAATCTATAATATATATTATGTATGAATAACAAATAATTACAATTAGCATAAATACAAGTATATTCTATATTTAGATACATTATCGAGATCTTTTAAAAATATATGGGATAACTTCTCCAAAACATAGAAATAAAACTTAAAATATACATTCTATCCTTGTAAAAACGGTAGTAAAAATATTTTAGAAAAAATAGATCAGAAAATACAACTTTTAAATTTAGTAAATTTTTGTAAAAATTCACATTAGCTTAGATGTTTTCATTTTTGAAGTTATATAAAAAATTTAGAATATTTTTTTCATTAATAAGAGGATAATGTTGTCTAATATTAACAAATTAATGCAAAAGTATACAAGGATGTATGTATTCTTAATATGACATATTTTGCCAATTTCCCTTTGACTCCATATGTGAGTGTGCAATTTTTTTCAATAAGAATTGTCAATATATAATTTAACTTGAATATTTTTTTCTTTCGAAATATCATTTATATAATGTATTCGGATTAACATGTTTGAACTTTTTTCCTAAAATATTTTTGATATTATTTGAGAAATAATTTTATAAAATTTGTTTATATATCATCACCATAATAGTATTTTAACAACAAAAATAATATAGTTTTTTAAAAAAGAATATGTGATATCACATAATTTAATTGTGACATGTACACTTTTGTTATTGACAAACACATGCACACTTTCATTTATAAAGATTCAAAAATCTAGCAAGACTTTTGAAAGATGACAATAACTAATAATTCATATATCACATAAAAATCATCTCTTATAAATATTTATATTTTTGGCAAAATTTGAACTACTAGTGGCTAATAATTTATATATTACCATCAAAATAAATTTTCTTTATAAAAATTCATCTTTGGCAAAAATTATGTAATATATTAATGACTAATAATTCATATATCACCGCTAAAGCATTTTTTCAAATATCACTTTTAAGTTTTTTTATCACAAAATAGTCCTTGAAAAATAAAAGAGAAATTCCCTTAGATAACCCATTTTAGTTTGTTCTTCACAAATATAGTCTTTAAGAAAGAAAATGACCAAAATAGTTTTTTTAGAAGCAAAAAAAATTATTTATATGCATTTATACCCCTAGGGTTAATTAATTTAGATTTTAGGGTTTAGAGTTAAGGGGTGGGTTTGGGGTTAGGGTTTCAAATTTCAAATTTCAAATTTCAAAAAAAAAAAAAATTGAAAATTTCAAAAAAAAAAAGTTATTTTGGTCATTTTACTTTTCGACGGCTATTTTGTGACAAAGATTTAAAAAGACTATTTAAGAGAATTGCCCAAAATAAAATGACCAAAATAATTTTTTATTTTAAAAATTTTAATTTTATTTTTTTATTTTTTTAATATTTGAAACTTTATTCCTAAAACCCTACTCGTTAACTCTGAACACTAAGTTTATATCAGTTAACCCTAAGGTTATAAGTGTATATTTACATATTTAATAAAATATTTTGATCATTTGTCTATAATATATATTTTTATATAATATAATTATTTGGAAAGTTTTTCTATGAGCGACACGTTAACAGTAGTCACTTAAGTGACTTCCAAATTAATATATAGGGAAATTTTGGTAGTTTACTTATACAATCGTTTTCTTTCTTGCTTCCTTTCACTAGACGGCTATCCGACTCATGACGCGGTTTTGATTGAGATCCCATCAACTAAAAAAGAACACTCCACTCAATAGCCACCTGAGAAAGAACAAAAAAAGTACCTAAAAACCTTCATCTCTGGAGTCACCTGAATTAAGGGGAACAAAATAAGTACCTAAAATCTTCATAACTTACACAAAAGAATGTGAAATTTGTCCAACGTTAGCTCGTCAAGAGTTATGTGCCTAACATTTTCTGAAACTTTCTTTTTGTCGTCTACAACTCGTACACATTCTCAGTAACGTTAGTTGGTACAAACCACTAGCCTATAAATAATAACATATCGTCTACTAAAATAAAAGGCAATGCACTGATACAATTAACTCACTGATCATCATCAACATAATGGTGTGATGTAGTAAACAAACCAATGTAGTCTCTGAAGAACCACGTCTTGATTCTTTCCACCGGATCGATTGAAACAACACATTAACTTGACGGATTCTAATCTAAAAACTGTAGCTCAACTAAACTTCATCCAGGAACATATATATATATAGATAAGTATTGATTCCTCGACCAATGGCAATAAGAGATATACATATTCAGAAACAATGATCTTAATTGGACAAGAGAGTGAAACATATATATATATGTAAAGACAGGATCATCTTTTCAAAAGGGCACTCATCAAGAAGAAGAAAGAAAAGGTAAAGTTGTGTCATACGTCTCTTTCTTCGATTCCTTTTTGCACTCAAAGCCACAACCACACTGAGGGGACGCCAAGAACTCCTTGATTCCGAAATTCGCCGACGTGATCCCAACGGAAAACTCCATATCGTCTCCGTTCCTGATGACCTCGACGATGTTGAGCCACAGGAACAGAACTTTCACCTTGATACCACTCAGCTTCGTGAGCTTGTTCTCGGAGATGTAGCCACTGATCGTCGATTTGTAGTTCAGCTGGTAGGAACCCACGAGCGAGAAGCTGCAGGAGTCTTTGAAATACGCGTGGAATTTGCCTGTTGATGTGTCTAAATCATAAGCGACGACTCCTTTTGGAAGGATTCCGACAGGGAAGTTGTAGCTCTGGAGGAGAGAATAAGCCGTCGGCGAATCTGCAACGGCGAGTGGAGAAGGTAAGTGGAAGAGGAAGAGACAAGCAGCGATGAGAATCGGGAGACGACACATTTTTTTATTTATTTGATTGCTCCTCCGCCTTTCCATTTCGTTTTGCCGTCGGAGAGCTTTTTTGTATCGTTTTGAGATGACAACTGGACACGTGAGTAACAGGCTGTTTGGTTTTAATGATGAGTCTTAACTATTTTTTGGAAAGGTATATCTACTTGATTTAGTTTGTTAACCAAAAGACCAAAAAAAGTTGCACATGATTAATCAAAAATAATTTAATGTATAAATTACCTTACAAATTACCAATTTTTCCTTTTTATATGTATATTGTCTGTGGCCAAATTTCTTTTTGTACTTTTCTGATTGAGAGCATGGGCATCAGAGCATGACCATGTTCATGATGTGCAGTTCCTCCTTTCTATAATAATATGATATGTTGAAGAGTGTAGGAAGGGGTGAATCTCTTGCTTGTCACAGCTGCCCGAGAATTCATGAGACATGTATTCCCCTATGTCGGTTCTCAGAACATTTCAACTATCGACATATTTTTATTGTAAAATGATTAAAATATACTCCACCGAACTCGTGTTCCAAAAGATGCTATTAATCGAAAATGATACAAATTTTGGGGTGAAAACAGTTTTGTGTTTATTTGCCTTTTAACTCAGAGACTATTGAATCATCAACAATGAAATAGTATAAGGCAAATCATATAATTAACAAACAAATACGGTAAAAGACAAACAACAGAGAGAAACAATCATATACTTACGCATCGTATGTTTTGTGCTCAAAAATCATCATCAACTCACATCCTTCAACCTTTTTATTAACGTGTCTAACGATTTGTTCTTTGGGTTTTGCCTCGACCCTCTTATTCCAAAAGTCCCGAAAATACTATCTGATGGATCTCTAAGTTTCTCAGACACCGTCGTCACTTTCATGTAATCCAAAGCGTTGTAGCTTTTTTTCTCTGATCACCGGATTCACGAAATTCTCAGGGTGATTACTGAAAAGCAAGTTAACCATCTGTCTTATCTTGACAAAAGTTGTTTTTATCTCTTTTGCTTCTTTGTCCGTGAGCAATGGCTTTAGTTGTTCTGTAAAAGATTCCAGCAACTGAATATCTACGTCAACTCCTTTAATTTCAGCCATGCTCAATCTTTTCACTACATCCCCGCATAAAGTTCCAACAATTCTCTTAGAGATGTGAGCAAGGACATCGCGCAAAACCCTTTTCAGGACTTTAGCAGGTAATATCTGTTGCGCGGTGGAGACCGAAGTTTCTAAGTAGGTTATTACTTCGTTCATGTACTTGTTCCCGCCTTGTGGAAACATCGTCGCTTGTCCAGTTCACATTCTCTATCAATGTCATGAACCCGTCTCTACCTTCTTCTTAAGCAATTCTGAGAGTGTATCTTCGACAGTGTTTTGGGACTTGGTTAATGGGAAATGTCTCCTACCTCTCTTCACCATTCTCAATGGAACTCCTGAAAGCTGTGCGGCGTGACGGAAGAAGAAATCGCAAGCACGCTCAAACAAAGCCATGTTTGTTGCGACCTGCATCGCCTGAGAAACTCCGTGAACAGGTGTGTTAATCAGCTTCAAAAGAGCCTCGTCGAGAACTCCCCCTAGAAGCCTATCCAGATACTTCTTAACGACATCATAAAAATCAAGTTGACCTCCATGAGACATGAAACTAACCTAATCCTTGATAAAAGACCGCACAATCTGGCAACAATCCGGAACAGTGGTTGAAAGCGGAGCAATGTAAGGGAACACCGGTGCAATATCCAATGTTTGTAAGTTGAACGATAGAACATTCATAGAATACTCATACTCTTTCTTCATCAACATCTGCTCAAACTTATCTGCAGACAAGGCTTTTATCATTTGTTTACGACAATCAGACAACAATAGCTCGTGATACTTGTCCCTATGCTTGCTCAACACTTCGAGCAGAGAGTCAACAATATATCCATACCTACATAGACTCACCCCTAACAAGCTCACATAATCTCTAATCAACAAGAGATGATTAGCCGTCTGCATCCTAGAGAACTGATCCTCCAACACAGCACACATATTACCAACAACAAGATCCCACAAAAACTCAACTGCCTGCTTCGAAATCAACCCTCCTTCAGTCCTCAAAACCCTATCTTCCACTAAGAAAAACTCAGCAATCTGCGCGAAAAACGTCTGATGAGACTCGAGAAACGGAGTCATAGAAGATACCCGAGAATCAGACTTAAGCTGAAGCTCCCTGTTGTCGAAATAGTAACGCTTGAAACCATCTTCAAGTGAGAGTGTTTGATGAATGTGGTAAGCTCTATAGAGCAGAGTCAAATTAAAGGAATCACTGCCTTCAAAGCCAGATTCATACTCATCATCATCATCTTCTTCTTCCTTTAGCGCGTAGACGTAGTCACGGAAGCTGAGTCTGCTCTACTCCTATGCTTTCGTCTGCTTCATCCTAAGCTCCTCCTCTCGTTGTCGAGCAGCCAAATCTTCACCAATAACTAATTGACCAAGATTCCAACTCACCACACGAATCTCCACCAGCCAATCACGTAACTCCTTGCTCACCTTCCTCTCCACATAACCTCGAATCTCAGGAATCCTCTTCTCCAACATCCGCTTCAAAGTCGACGACTGCATCTTCTCCAATAAATCGTTCTCAATCGAGTCAACGCACTTCAAGGCCATGTAGAAACTCCCGCTTTGAAGATGCTGATTAGCTCGGGAGACAAGCTCCATCACAAGAACGCAGTGCGTCACGGCTCTAATCGCCAGATCGACACGGTCTGCGCCTCAACGAGCAAGTCAAAAGACGAGAGAAGCGGCTTGAGATCGTCTACGGCGTTGATGAAGTCTTGATAGTGAGCTTTGCAGACTTCTTCGATCTCTGACTCTTTGGATCGAGCGAAGAGCTTCAGATAGTGAAGGAGAGTCTCTGGTTTCTCCGTCGCGAACATTTTACGAACAAACGGTCCTAAATCCTCACCGTTACAGATCGCGGAAGATATAAGGAGTTCGTCAAGCTTCTCCGCCGAGTCGGCTCCAGCAGTTGTGGAACCCGGTTTGCTCCGTACTTTCGCTGACTACATTATTTTTGCTTTTAGGTGAAACATACATCGAATAAGGAGGGGGAGGATTTTGGATTTGGACAACGAATTGATTTGGTGTGTGTGAGATGTGGTTTGACTAAAATGGCATCACTGTAGAAGCGGCGCGACTGAAGAAGATGAGTGTGTTTTCGTCTTTTAAACGTCGGAGTCGTTTTTCTGACTTTTGGGTGAATATTTGTCTTTTACGCGTCTTTTAAGTGCGTGATATCACGTGGTTAATATTGTAAACTATGTTATTAATAAATAAAAACTAAAATGCAATTCTCTTAAATAACACTGTTTTAAGTTTTTTGCCACAAAGATATTTCTCAAGAAAAAAAAATCAAAATAACCTTTTTTTTGAAAAAATATATATTTTTTTTTTTTCAAAATTTGAAACCATAACCACAAAACCAACCTTATAACTCTAAATCTTAAGTATAGATTAGTTAACACTATGGATATAAGTATATATTTACCTTTTTAATAAAATATTTTAGTTATTTTTTTTCTTGTGTATTATTTTTTTGTGACAAAAACTTTTTAGGCCTATTATCGGATATTTCTCAAACTAAATTTTCTTTTTTATACAGGTGTTTGTAAATGCCCTACCTGTTATACTTGAAGAAACTAGTTAAGAAGGAATATGATAATTCTGTATATAAATTATTTTAATATATTATTATTTATTATTTGTTTATGTATATATTATAAAAAAACATAATACCAAATAATTTAGAAATCAGTAAATATTTCATATAGAATAAAATTTGTACAAACACATAAATCAAGCCTCTTTGTTTCCGGCCTCTTTGTTTGATTTTGGTTTACTAACAGGAGATCTAAAACCAGCATCAAAACCTTGTACCCCATTGGGCCAAGGCTTAAAAACATTTTCTGATTGGCTATTAAAGACTATCGCTGCTGGAAATCTCGGTGTCACTTTTCCTGCAGCTACTGGTTGAAGAGTTATGGAGAGATGCAGCGATCCAAGCTACATACAAGCGAAGAAGTGAGCTCGGACTCCTTCCCAGTGTGGCTAGTTACTTCTTGGAACGGGTATGTAAGCTCTTCTTCACTACAGTTTGAGTTCCATTGGATTGTTGGTTAATTGAAAGTGGAACCAATGAGTACGTGTGTCTTCTTGTTATGGATACTAATTGCTACATGATGATATATAGTTTCAGGTTTAAGCTCTCAGAGAACATTGGGAGCATTACGACGCAAAACACAGGCGTCAAGGCACAAGATGAGTAAGTTTAGTTTTTTTTCTACTATATTTAGATTTGTAAATTAAATTTTATGTGTAAACATAATATTTTTGTAAATCAACATTTATTTATGATAGATTATATTTGTTTTTAAATTAAAGCAATATCAAACACAATCATAGTTATAAAGAAATGCTATCAAATAAGATATGTAGCTTTGTAAGCAAACACTATTATAATGTTAACCATATAATAATAGCAAACAAGAAATACCACTATCATATGTCCATGACGCAATAGCATGTAGAAAACTGCTATAACAAATGGGGTACCTATTATAGATGGGTAAAACATAGCGGTTCGAATAACGTTATCTAGGGCATATGATAGCGGTTTCCTTACGCTAAGGAAGACAGTTTATATTGTAGTGATAATATAGTTGGTACCGTTAAACTATATGCAGCAACGCTACTTTTGTGTTTCAAAACTGTATTCTTTTATGCTCTGAACCAAACACTAACCATAAATAACACTGACTTTAAGCAGACATAGAAAATATGTCTATATACATAGGATTAATAACAAAATGAAAAAAAAAAAAAAATCATACAATCTTTGTGCCCTATTCACCCTCTTATGTGGCTTATCTCACGGATTGGGCCTACTCAAAACCGCAATTGGATCAGCCTACAACTGTCTCAATGGTTAATTGTAGAATTCTCAAATTCAGTCTAATGAGTTGAGACTCAAAAGTATATAACAGTTAAAAAGATGATTCATATGTACTTCATAAGCATATTTGTTTTTCTATGATATGTAATTTAACTTTGAGTAAAAGTTATAACATTTACCATCTGTTTCTCTTGGTTGTTCATCAATAATGGAAAAAACTTTTTAAGTTACAAAAACAATGAAAAAAAATTAACAGAGAAGCAGGAAAAGGAGAATAAGAACATGAATCCAAAGTTTTATTTTTGTTTGCTCTTTACAGACATCGTGTTTTGTTTTTGGAGGGTCATAGTGCATGTGAAATCATTACAGGAGCGCACATGACAGGTACTATCCCCACCCTACTCATTACTATTCAGCGCTACTCTATTTCTTCTTTCGACTAGTATTATTAAACAAAGGCAGAATTATAAAAGGGACACAAATGGTCCATACAGTTAGAGAGATAAGACTACAACATAAGTCAGTTCTTCACATGTCATCTGCCACAAGAAGAAACCAAGAGAGATAAGACTACAACATAAGAGTTCTATAAACAAATGGAACACTACTTGCTTCTTGCAACATAAGCACCACATGTTTGTAAATGAATAATATTATAAGCAAATGTATCTCAGGAAATTATCAGAAGCGACAATAAAAAAATTAGAACATAGACTAATTTTTCTCTTTGATTGTTGCATATTAATTCACGTGAACATTGCATACCAAACACCAACATGAAAACAATGCATATTAGTATATGGAATCACATTTTTATGCCAACAATGTTGTCTAATTAGAAGGCTCAATGATCTTGTAATGCTACAGCAAGCTCATCTTTAGGTACCTGAAGGAATGGAGCAGATAGAACAAAATAAACTTACACATAAACATACAAACAATAACCAGAAACAGAACAAACATCACCGGAGCTTACACATTAAAAATGACTTCCATGTTGTCAAGCTTATTTTCAAGGCTCATCACCGGAGCTTACACATTAAAAATGACTTCCATGTTGTCAAGCTTATTTTCAAGGCTCATCAACATCATCTCTTGACAGTTTCTTCTATCCATTAGGACCCATGTGGTACAATGATCATATGACAAGAGACGAGTATTATTATATGAGCCAAATATTAGTATCTTGAAAGTTTGGTATCACATTTGAGACAACTAACCGTTAGCGGCACCACCACTGGCTCCATCACGAAATGTCGCATGGTAAATTGATCTCCTTGCTAACTCAGAAGCTTTTTCAACTGATAGAAGCTTCCTCTTGTTTGCTATCTCATGTAGACGAGCATTTGGGTAGACAAATAAATCAAGAGATTAGCCATAGTTTCATCACAAGAAGCTTCTTCATACATAACAACAAAATAAGTTAGAGCAGAGAATTCCATGAACAATGAAAACTTCAAAAAGAAGTTTGATATACTAACCAAAGTTTTAAGCAAAAAAGAAATTTTTTTACCAAAATACATGCTTTTTCTCAGTGAAGGTCCTTTGCTCCAGATCGAAGACAAAGACAACACCAAAAGCAAGATTGGGGATTGAATTGTCGTTGGAGCACAATAACCACTGTCAGAGCTTTGACGGTGATCCAAACGTCTTTTGCTTTGTCGGTGGGCTTCTGATGGTGCAAATCGAAGACGTAGGTACCGCAAGAACCACCGTCGGAGCTCAAACGCCATCACCGGAGCTTCCACAAGAACCACCGTCAGTAAAGATGGGCTCATCCTGCGCAAGACCCGATTCCGCACAGTCCCTATTCCACGAGGCCCGCTAACAAAATGGGCTTGAATATTCATGCCCAATTCCACCCCGCTGCAGAGCTTAACGGGCCCGGCCCTCAGGAAAATACATGAATTGGCATCTCTACATACAGTAAAGAAATTAAAGACCCAAACCAAGAATACAAGCCCAAACAAAAAATGCCCAAGAATAAATACAGTAACCGACTCAGCTACTCCATGTGTTGAGTTTTGGCGAGGAGGGAACACATGCCTTAAAGATGAGCCGCCTCCAAAAATCACCGGTCAACACACATAGTCGGCTTAAATAGTAGTGTGGGGAATGCGACCACCCTAGGGTTTAAAGGGCCAATTGTATTTGTTTTTTTTTTTACAATTTGTTTGAAAGTTTTTAATAAAAAATAAATTTGACTAAATTTTTTAAAATATATATTAACTTAATTTTGTTTTAAAATATTCCATACAAAATTATAAAATAGCTTAAATCATTATCTTAAATTTTATTTTTTAACTATTTTTTAAATGGTCTAAAAGCTATATTATTCTTATTTTTGCACAAGGGTTCTATTTTTTTTTTGTACCACCGGCAAACTCTAGTCGGAATACCACCGGATCCAAACCGAAAACATGAGCCGCGATGAGATTTGGAACAGACATAACCCACAGTATATATGCTTTAGCCTTCAACACCAATAAACCAAACGATGACATAAGCTACAAACAAAACGATCTCCTCTTCAGGATTCAGAGTTTCAATCAACCATCGTTGATGTCGATGTCGGAAAATCGACAAAAAACCGACTAAAACAGAGGGAGAGCAAAGAAGAGGAAATCAAGCAGATCCGGAAAGCCCGAAGATAAGCCGCCATCAACACCACCAGATTATGTAAAGTGGAGCCATAAGCTGGTGACCAACACCGAAGGAGAAGGCGCGGTCCCAGAGTCAAAAGCCAGTCGTCCATGCAAGGAAGGGTGTGACACCAAAATAAAAGCCGGCAAACCGATGCTAAGAAGCCATCGACGCCGGAGGAAGAACTCAAATACTGTTAGCCAAAGAAGTCTGAAAAGAATCTGACGAGAAAGTTTATCTCTCTATCTGAAAGATGAAGATGAAAGAAGAGAGAAAGAAAATCGTTTTTTTATTCAGTGATACTCTTCATATATATATATATATATAATAGCTTACTATGTATTTACATATATAGGATATCAATATTGATCGCTTGAGCTCTTGGAATTGAATTTTCTTATCTCTCTTTTTTTCTGCTACTAATTTTTTTTTGTAACTTTTGTCAAAAACTAAAATTTGGTATAAATTCAACATCTATAAAAAAAAAAAGAGTCAATATTCTATCCTCAGATGCCATGTTAGCGTATGATACTACGATTGCAGCTGCATGGGGGTTGGCACCAATTACAGGAATTAGATTATGATCTGCTAACATTTGATTTGGTTTGTTTATGTTTTTTTCTTTCAAAATAGTTTAACCTTGAAATCCTTGAACTATATATAAATAACATTTATTTGCAGTGTAATTTGGGCCCTCAATGTTTTATTTTAATTTCCCATAAAGTAAGTGATTGGCTTGCTGATGAGTTTATGACAATCATTGTCATATCGCATTTACCTTGCAATATATATTTTTTTTTGTCACCAACATAAATAGACTCTGCTAGGATCATGTAAATCAAACTGGTAACTCCATATTCATATAAACGATAAAAAATAATTAGTCTGAATACTGCGTGCAAGCTTTTTTTTTTTTTTGGCATCAACATAACATACTCAATTAAGACTCTGTAAACCACACTGGACACTCAAAATCCATATGAACGACGAAGAACGGTTGCTTTCTCGCATTACGTGCTAGACTGTCCGCTCTTGTATTATGCGTTCTTGATACATGGATAATCTCTGAGTAATTAAAACACCCCTTCAGTCTCTGGAAGTCCTCCAGGTAAGTTGCAAAAGCTAGCCATTCATCCGGTTCCGAAACCATCTTCACCAATTGAACGCAATCTGTTGCAAAAGTAACATGAAACTGTCTCAGGTTCATCATGCTTTCCATTGCCCAAATAAGAGCTTCCATTTCCGAATGTAGAGGGGAGAGTGAGGCTCTCGTATTCCTTGCCCCCATCAGGCCTGCAAAACCGTCTAAAGTACTATACCATCCTTGTCCTGAAAAAAGATCTTGGTCTTTCCAAGATCCATCTATGAAACACTATCTCCCCGGTATGATTGGCAAAGCAAGCCCACCTTCTTCCCTATTGGAAGCAACTCTTTGTTGCAGAGCTGCCTGAGCCTCACACCAGATTCTTGATTCCGTTTCTGCCAATTGTAAAGTATCTCTAGGGTCGACATTAATGTTACTAAAGACCATATTGTTTCTGGCTTTCCAAATATACCATAATATCCAAGCAAATTGATGATTTTCTAATGAGGGAGAAATCCTCCAGAAGAGATGGTCCATATTTGCAAAAATCGATTGCATTGGGGTAGCTGGTGGGCATTCAAAAAACACATGGTTTATAGTTTTCACCTCAGCACCATATCGTGAGCATTGAATGTCTCCATGAATCCCTCTCGACCATAGCTTTGCCTTCACTGAGATACAACCCGAAACAATTTGCCATAGGAAATGTTTTAGCTTAGGTGGACACTTGACTTTCCAACAGAAAGCCTTAATAGCAGTCACCTCCGGCCCAAGAACCGGAAGCATCTTCTCCACATCTGGGTATACTCTCTCTACTTCGTATCCCGATTTGACCGTGTATTTTCCATTTTTGGTGAAGTGCCAACCATCCATGTCACTTGCAAGATACCTACTCAAAGGTAAGCTTTCTATGATGTGTGCATCCTCCGGAGTCACCAAATCTCGAATTACCTGAGAATTCCAAGTACGAGTCGTGTGATTGATGAGAAAATCCACCGTTAAAAGAGGGTCAAAATTTTGTTGTTTACTATTTGCTGGTCTCGGGCGAGTGGAAGGGATCCAGGGGTCATTCCATAATGAGATGGACGATTATGTTCCCACCCTTTTGATTAGTCCTTTGCTAACCAGAGATCTAGCTGACACTATACTTCGCCAACCATAGGATGGGGAGTACGATCGGATCGGTTCTAGGGGAGATGCATTCCTGAAGTACCGACCTTTAAAAATGCGAGAAAACAAAGATAGTGGTTTCTCAATCAGCCGCCACAGTTGTTTTCCTAACATTTCCGTATTGAAATCCGTAAATTCCTTAAAACCCAAGCCCCCATCATCTTTCTTACAACATAGTTTATCCCAAGACTGCCAATGCATACCTCTACTGTTTCCTCCTGAACTCCACCAGAACTTTGCCACTGCACTCGAAAGCTTCCTCGTAATAGTTTTCGGAAGACGGTAGCAAGACATAACATAGTTTGGTAAAGCCGTTACCACCGATTTAGTTATAACCTCTTTGCCTCTTTTTGAAAAAAATTTAACGGTCCATCCATTTACTCTATTATTCAGTCGTTCCTGCACAAACCCAAATATCTGAGTCTTTGATCCTCCCATACTTTCTGGGATACCCAAATATGTTCCCATACCTCCCATCAACTGAATACCCAGAGTATCCTTCAGCTCCTGTCTGGTCGATTCCTCCACTTTATGGCCAAATTGAATAGACGATTTTTGGAAATTAATCAGTTGACCATATACCACCTCATAGTCCTTCAAAATTCGTTTTATGGTTTGACACTCCTCTTTTTGTGCTTTGCAAAAAAGAGACTATCATCCGCAAAAAGTAGATGGGTAACCGGTGGGCATGCCCTTGCGACCTTTAGCCCTGTCAAAAGCTTCGTCCGTTCCGCTTTCTTAATATTTGATATCAAAGCTTCCGTACACATAATAAATAAATATGGTGAAAGTGAGTCTCCCTGTCGTAGTCCTCTCTGTGGACTAATGAGTCCTCTAGGATGACCATTTAAAAGAACCATATATTGTACCGAAGAAATACATTCCATCATCAATCTTATCCAATGAGTATCGAATCCCATTTTGTAAAGTAAAGCTTTAATGAAAGCCCACTCCACCCTATCATAGGCCTTACTAATATCAGTCTTAATCGCCATAAATTTACTCTGACAAGATTTATTGGTTCTCAACCCATGGAACATTTCTTGAGCGATAAGAATATTATCTGATATCAGCCGTCCGGGTACGAAAGCCGATTGTGTCTCCGATATTAGAGAAGGGAGGCAATCTTTCAGTCTTTGGCAGAGAACCTTTGAGATAATCTTATAACTTACATTGCAAAGACTTATCGGCCTCAACTCTTCCATTCTAGTAGGTCTTTCTGTTTTTGGGATCAGACAGATATTGGTTATATTTAACCTCGCGTCGAGCTCCCCTGAACGAAGAAAATTGTTTACCAAATCCATATTGTCCTTCTTAATGATAGACCAGAAGTGTTGAAAAAATAATGTTGTCATTTCATCTGGGCCTGGTGCTTTTCCTGGATGCATCATAAAAAGAGCGTTCCTGACTTCCTCCTCTGACGCAGGCCGTAGGAGTCTTTGATTCATCTGATGAGTTATCCTCAAAGGTATTTCCTCCAAAAAATTGTCAAACTCTGATGGTGAGGTTGAAGTAAATAAATCATTAAAGTAATCCACCACTATCTTTTCAATGCCCATTTCTTCTGATATCCACTGCCCTCCTTCGTTATGCAAGCCAACAATGCGATTCCTAGTCCTTCGTTGTTTTGTTAATGCATGATAAAATTTGGTATTAAGGTCACCGAAAGTATGCCACATATTTCTACTCTTTTGCTGCCAGTATTCTTCCTCATCTTTGTATGCTTCTTGTAATTTCCTTGACACCTCAATAATATCTTCCTGTGACCTAGAATCATCATTTTGAACCTCTTCCAAGGCTTTCTGAAGTTCATTGATCTTGTCCTTTCCGTAAGGAGGATTATCTTTCCTCCACCTTGCAATTTCGTGTCTGCAGTTGGAGATTTAACTACAAAATCTAAATTATTTTCCTCGCTTGCTACACCCCATCCTTTGCCAATAGAATCCAAAAGACCTTCTTGACCAATCCAACGCTTATCGAACCTAAACTGTCCCCTCCTTTTCGTCATCCTATTCTCCATAAACGCCACTACGGGTCTGTGATCCGATCCTTCCATACCGAGATATTCTGTATGAGAACATGAGAATAAAGAATGCCACTCTTCATTTGCCAGAGCACGATCCAAGCGGCATCTTACCATAACTTTTCCTCTGCGTCCTTGCCAAGACATTTGATTTCCCCGAGCAGGAAACTCCAGAAAACCACAATCCCTGATCATATTATTAAAAGATAAGAAAGATCCTGCTTGGCGAATAGCCCCACCTCGTTTCTCATGATTCCCTGTAATCTCATTTAGATCCCCAATAATAAACCAAGGTTCTGATCTCTGAATACCATATCGAGTTAACCTTTCCCAAACATGATCCCGTAATTTTTGAACCGGATCTCCATAAACAAAAGTCATGAAGACCTTTTGTCCCAAACACACTGCTTCCACATCAATCATTCTATTATTTGAAAATAAAATCTTTACTTGGTAGTCATTGTTGAAAAAAAGAGCTAATCCTCCGCTCGATCCATTTGGTTCCACTGTTGTTAGCTTGTCATATCCAAAGTGAGCTTTAAACCCTTGAACAAAAGTATAATCCTGTTTTGTTTCAGATAAGAATAAAAAATCAGGTCTATGTTTGTACCATATCTGCCGCATATAACTGATGGTCCATTTACTACCCATGCCTCGACAATTCCAACTTAGAACTTTCATTAAAACATCATTTAGTTTGTGCTCGTGCAAGCGAGGCACAAGGATATAATGTCATCCTTGCTTGATCGAGCCAACTGCATTATGCATCGAACTCCCTGGTTAAGTAGAAACCCCCTATTCGAATTTCCCCTATTAGTGAAAATGTTAAAGAGATATCCCTCCATCGACATACCTGCGACCTTGATAAACTTTCTAAACTCGCACCGTTATCCACCATGTAACTAAAAACATGATGGGCACATCTGTTCTTACTCCCACCCCCCCCCCCACCGGATCCTCCAGAAGTGACCTAAGGAATGGTGTATTGAAGTATACGCCCCATGAAATACTCGCCATCTCAACATGTAAACATAGTTCCGTTCCTTCTTGAAATAAACTGAGGATTGATGATACAATAAAACCTTTGAAAACCACCGACCACCGATCAAATTCTCTATATCTTGTAAATACAAATTTCATAAAACAGAGACCTCTGTTACTACAATGCCTAGGAAAAACGTTTATCCCAAGCCATAAGATAACCAAACGGGAATCCTGATCAAACCAGAAGGAGCTAGCAAAATACGTTTTATTCCATAATAAACTTGCCATCAAAGAGCACACTCCAAACAATAAAAGTACTGAAAAAAAGAAACCACCTAACCATACTAGACTGACCCAAAAACTAAAACAAATGCTGAAACAGCTTATTGGAATTACTAAAATAGAAACCTCAGAGAAAAACCACTTTCCTCTGCCCGCACCTTCATCATCAATCTGATTCATAATCATTTTATGTAATTACACTACCAGGTTTAGGGTTTAACGAAACCTTCTCTTCAACCTTTTTACCACCATCTTCCTGGCGGAAGACATTCTTAGTCCCTATGCGCTTCCTTGGCGAAGTTAAAGCTTGAACCATTCTCCTCCTTGTAGTACCTCCCACCCCGACAACACCCGCTTTGAACAGCTTCTTTTTAGCTCATTGTTTCTTCACCACCTCTCCCTCAACCACTTCTTTCTGTGTTTCAACACTCTCCTTTATCTCCTCCGTCTCATCATCACCCCCATCAACCACAACAACAAGGGAAACATCGGCTTTTCCTGTACTATCTTCATTCGTAAGGTCTTGAAATTCCTCATCCGCGTCCAAAACTGCCTCTGCCCCACCATCTACCACTAAATTCTCCTCTAACTCCATACCATTTTCATCCTCTGCAATATTAATTGCTTCTAAAACCGCATTGGCCAAGTCCAAATTATCATCGATTGTCTCCACCACCCTCGATATTGGCTGATTCTTCTGAACTGCATCAATGTGTGGAGTCTCTTCCTGATTAGGTAGCTCTATTACTTGCTGACCTTGATAGTTCGTGAGGCCCGTCTCCTCTGATCTGTCCCTTCTGCTACTCTCAGAGCGTCGAGAAGTATTCCTGTCCCGGTAAATGAAGTTTCCTCTGGGACTCCTCTCTCTTCTCACACCCCTCGATGCTGAGGAATTTAAACGATTCTCCTGCGAAGAATTTCTTGCTCTTTCACGGTGGAAAGATCTCTGATTAGAGTCTCTCGCTTCACCTCTAAACCCACCACTATTGAAGTTATTTTTTCCCATCTTTTTCTCTGAAACATTGATCCATTTTTGATCCTCCTCCTCATACATCTTCCCTTTTCCTTTACCATGATACTCCCTTCTATCATATTGTTGGTCGTTTGCTTTATCCAAACCATTAATCACCACCCCTTTGTAACTAGCAACTCGAGCTCCATTTCGATCCAAAGAACCATCTTGAGCATCCAAATTCTTCTCCGGGACCTCCATACTTTGGGGGCACTTATGCAAATCGTGGCATAAACTAAAGCAAGTGCGGCAGTATCCGAAGAGCTTTTCATACCGAAGAGAAACCGGAACTTCATCTCCTTCATAGAACTCCCCCCATGGAAATCCACCACTGTCTCAAAAACCAAACACTTGAAGCCGTCTACTACCACTTTTACCCTACCATAGTCAATGTCCACCTCGAGAACACGCCCTATTGCACCACCTATGCTCTCAAACGTTGGGATTGCCCAGAGTTGAAGCGGAACACCCAACACCCGAACCCAAAAAGTAATCTCGAACGGATAATTCCTTTCCACCCGTGGCTGCCATCTCACCAACGAAATCATCCAATAATCAAATTGGAATGGCTGCATCTTCATTACCTCTTCGATATCTTCTTCTTTACCGAAGTCAAACTGGAAACGCCCAAGTCCCAAGTCGGCTCCAACCACTCTGTCTTCCACCTTCCAGATCTTCGGGAGCATCGTAATCAGGAGCTTAACGTCTTGCTTGCTTGGATTCATACAACTACCAATCAAAGTTCTTGAGTAACCCTTAATGAGAGCAGAGTTATCGAAATGAGGAACATAAATCTTCAACTTGTTGATAACCTTCTCTCCACCTATCTTACTCCCCTCTTTACTCACCAGCTGACCCTGAGTCATGACAAAGAGAAAAGATGAATACTCGCAAACGAAAAAGACTTTAGATGCGGAGGAAATGTTTTGCGATGTGATGTTCTGTACTCTCAACCCCCCAACCTTCTTATACTCCTCCTCTTCACCAGGACAGCTCATAACAAGGTCCCTCCAATCAATTCCGAAAATCCGATAATATATACTGAGGATCAAAAAGCCATCTTCAAAAAGATTTGATGAAATCTCTTGCGCCCACCTTTGGAGGACATCTAAATGAAACCCGCCCCTGACTTTCCATTGATGAGAATATCTCTGCAAATCAATAAGGATTCGCCCCTTGAAGTATACCTTTACCTCGCAGATTTGCTCCTGATCCACATTCAAAATAAGATATATCGTACCTTGCAAAGTGCAGAGTTTCTTAAAAGCAAAATCCGAAAACTCCATCTTCTGTAAAACTTATTTCTTTTCCGATATTCCGAGAAAAGATCTGATTGATCCCGTTTCGACCTCCAAAATAAAGCCCCTCTCTGTGGTTACCACCATCTTGTCCATAGAGATCAGCCCCTATAATAGAAAACTCGCACCTTTGAAATAGATTTCCCCGAATCACCGTCATCGAAACCCTTTGAAATAGCTTTCCCCGAACCACCGTCATCGAAACCCTTTGAAATAGATTTCCCCGAACCACCGTCATCGAAACCCTTTGAAATAGATTTCTCCGAACCACCGTCATCGAAACCCTTTGAAATAGATTTCCTCGAACCACCGTCATCGAAACCCTATGTCGCCATCGCCATCGCCATCGCCATCGCCATCGCCTGCTTACCAATCAATAATAAAATTAAATTAGCATGCGTGCAAGCTTATCCTTCCTAGTATTTTGCGTTCTGGAAACATTTACCGTACAGTATTAGTCAAATAATTGTAACCTTTATTAGCATAAAACATAAAACGGCAATTAACGGCCATGTATTACGGATTCGACCAAAAAGTGAAAACCATTAACTTATAATGGCCAGAGCTTATTGTTCATCATAGATTCGTATGATAAGGCTAGTCACATGCACATATGTATGTGAATGATTACAAAGTCGTGTAGACAATCTCATAATCATTATCGAATATTCTACTAATAAATATGTTCACTAGATTGTCTAGACAATGGTTAACTGTTCAATAGTGTCTGGACAACAATTAACTGTAAAATTGTGCTATTATTTATTGGGCAATTTAAATAGCTAAATTTGTATTTTATATAACTAATCTGTTTTTAAATATGAAATTTGTTTAATTTTCAAATATATTAAGAGAAGAAATTAAAATTTAACTATAAATACATCATTTGAGATCATTTATTTTTAGTGGATACTTTAAATAATATTAATTCAATTATTTTTTTAACAAAAAAAGTAATTCAATTATTTTTTTTTTTATATAATTTATTATTGTTAACTAATGAAAAATAAATTGACAATTTATTTTTGTAAACATTTTGAAAAATTATTTATTGATATCAACATAAGTAAATGACATATAAGTTTTTTTTTCTAAAAAATCTATACATTATATAACAGTACTATTCAGTAAATATTGATGCACCGTTTTGGTTAGATCAAATCTCAAGGTAGCCACACTTTAAATTTGTTCACTGAAATTTATCTAGCAAACCAAAATATATTAAATTTGAATACGAAGAACCAAATTTGAACCACAAAGTAGTGCATAATTCGAACTAAAATTGGTTAAATAGTCAAACGGATTCAGAAATTTGGTATCTAGAGAATTGAAAATGAACCTGATCTAAACCAAAATATTTTCAAGTATCTAAATATATTCAAATAAGAATATATGTTGTAGTTATCCAAAATACTTGAAAACAATATATAACAAGTCAAACATAAATATTTAAAATAGTTAAACTATAATCAAAACACCAAAATACTTGAAATATCTAATTATTCTCTATTTATATATCAAACCAAACCAATTTATATGTTAAGTTTATATATTTTGGCATATATTATTCAAATTTATGTGTAATGTTATTTTATTTTTATATTTTGAAATTTTTTAAATATCTATGATTTTAAAAATATTTTAAATGGGTTATCTGAACTTGAACTAAACCCGCAAAGATCTGAACTGGACCTAAATTAAAATTTTATAAATACTTGAATGAGACTGAAATTTTTAACCTCAAAAATTCAATACTTGAATAGAAATGAACTGAATTTGAATTGGTACCCCAATGTCCATTCCTAATCTTGTAATGTTGTTCAAATCGTAAATACCCTCTTTATGTGGGTCAAACTCTGATGTCAGGTTTTACCATATAGTGTCATTACTTTGGTTTTATAATTGACTACTGTATGTGTAAGGTTTCACGCCTTGAATCTATAACTCGTTAGATAAATTCTTTACCTGCTTGTGGTTGTTTAAGAAGATATTAAACTAAATTTTAAAGAACATACACCAACTTAATGAGTTCCCAGCCTCTAACCGGTGGTGGGAGACTGTCCTCTCAAACTTCGCTATGAATAAGAGAGTACAACTTAGATCACAAACCTTGATCAATACAATTAGAAACAAGAGCTGGATATCTTAGAAAACATAAACCTTAGACAACAAGAAAACCCATGTTTTGTTTATATATTGCTAGCAACAAAACTCTAGTGTAATCTTTCTTGGTGGACTTCACAGGTGATCCAACAAAGAAATATACCTATTTGAAGAATTAAGCAGCTTGGACTTAGGATTTCGCCAACACCACCAACAATGTCCACCTTGTGAGCTTAAACCCAACATCATCAACCCTACCCCCTTCCATGTTCTTTTCTCTCTCTCTCTCTTGTCTAAAGAAGGGAGTCATCACTTTCTCTCTTCTCTCTCTTCTTTTCCTCTTTGAAGTAGCTGACTCATGAGAATCTGGTGTCGACTCTCTGTCCATGAGCTCCACCGTCTTTTATACCGTGAGAAAATCTTGGTAAAGATAACCCATGTCAGGTTCAACCTTTCTTTTTCTTTAGTGAGTTTGAGTTTTTTTTTATCTTCGATGAGGTTGAGGTTCGACGAGCTACAATTCAGGCCAGGAAACATGTTTCTCTTTTTCTGGAGTCTAACCTGAGATCTCATAACTTCTCTAGCAGACGGAATCGACACTTGCAAACTCTGAGTCTCATCAACTTTGGTGTCTGTTTCCGGATCCGATCTTTATGCTCATTAATCCTTTGAGCTTCCTCTCCATCTCGTACCTGAGATTGATCTTTGATTTATTCTCTATAGCTGTTTTCCCCAAATTCTAGAAACCCTAATTTCTGAATTTTGTCTTTTCAGCTTTCCAAGACAAAATCAGAAAAATCACAAGCTTCCATATGTAATGAAGACATCATCTTCTGCTTCAGAACTACTCGCTTGTACCTGAAACTCCAACAAATTTCAAAAACTTCCTCTGATGCGCATTTCTTCGACTTTGGATACTCCACCTGCTCCAGAACACTCAGGTAATCAATGAATCAAACTTGCTCTTCTCCTTTTGATTCAAATAATTAATTGAAATCTTACAACCCCTAAAATTTCAAAGTATAGATACTAATGTGCTCTTGTTGCTTTGACTGTGAGGGGTTAGCTTCTTATCCCGAGTGTTCAGTAGATCCATGTATCCTTATATCACGTTGAGGATCCCCAGACACACATCAAATTTGTTTTCAGATACTCATTTAGTTAGCATATCTGCCGGATTAAGAGAAGTATGAATCTTAGAAACCTTGATAGTGTCTTTTGTGATGTGATCTCTGGTGAAGTAAAGCTTGTGGTCAATGTGTTTAGCTCTTTCGTGATGTACAATGTTTTTAGCTAAACTGATTGCACTCGGTGAATCACAATGAATTTCAGCTGAATCTTGTTAAAATCTTAATTCACTGCAAATACCCTTATGCCACAATGATTCCTTAAGAGCTTCCGTGAGTGCCATATGTTCAGCTTCAATGGTGGATAATGCCACCACATGCTGAAGTGTGGATCTCCAACTAATTGTATTTCCACCAAATTTAAATCACAAAAACCACAGAAAAGCTAAGTTTGGTCATGATCCTATCATTCCATACATTAAGCTACCGACAACACTTGCATATGGGACTGAATCCATATAATAAGCTTCTCTGTCTGCTTCATCATCAATTAAACTCTTGAACTTAAACTGGCAACTGACTGGAGTAACCACTGATCTTGCATCTTCCATGTTAAAAGTCTTTAAAACTTTCTTTAGATAACCTTGATGTGATAACTTTAGGATTCCTTCTTTCCTGTTTCTGACAATATCCATTCCTAGGATCCTTGTAGTTGCACTCAAGTCTTTCATTCAAATTATATCTCAAGATTTTTCTTCTACTTCTTAAAAGCTTTCATATCCTTAGATGCAACTAGCATGTCGTCCACATATAACAATAAATATACTATGTCATTTATGTTCTGACCCTTGATGTAAACACACAAATCGTAGACGCTTCTAGGAAACTTTTTCTCCTTCATAAAGTTATCAAATCTTTGGTTCCATTGCCTTGGGGATTGCTTCAACCTATATTGGATTTCTTTAGCTCTACAATCTATCTTCTTTCCCCTTTCAATGGAACCTTTTGGTTGGTACATAAAAATTTCTTCCTCAAGAGTTTCATTTAGAAATTCTATCTTGACATCAAGCGAATGGAGATGTGCTTCACAACATGTGCAAAGATTTTGTTATAATCCACTCCTTCAACCTGCGTGAATCCCTTAGCCACCAATATGCCTTTAAATCTTAGCCTTTCCACTCCTGGTATACCCGGCTTTCTCTTAAAAATCAATTTGTAACCTATAATCTTCTTACCTTCAAGTTTCTTCACAAACTCAAAGGTGTCATTCTTTTTAAGAGAATTCATCTCATTTTCTGTTTCCAATTTCCAGCTTTTCCAATCTCCGCTCTTGGTTGCTTCAAAGTAGGAACTTGGTTCATCTAGATTTGTATCTTCTGCACTTACAAGAGCATACGCGAGGAAGTATGTGTTTTCAAACCGACAAGGAGGTCTGGTTTCCCTTCTCTTTCTGCCTCTTGCTAAAATATAATCATCCAAGTTTTGAACCTCTGAATTTTCCTGCTAAATTTTGTCTTCATGAGACTCATCACCAGATTCTGAACTTTCTGCCTCAGAGGTATCTTGATCAAAGGCTGTTCCACCTTGATATGACCTCATACCCTTGTTAGTGTTGATGTTGCTTGGTCCCTTAATCAAGTTTGTGCTGAAAGAGACTCGTTTTTTTTTTCTCTTTCTCTTTACCTTCCTCATATAATGAGAATTCTTTGAAGCCGGTCCAGACTTCTTCGGGAATTTTAAGCTCTATAGATGAGTTTGATGATTGGTTGATAAGATAAACAACAATTGATGCATCATGATCTCAGAACTTCTTCTCCAATCTAGTTTCGGCCAACATACATCTTAGCTTATCCATGATCGTCCTGTTAATTCTCTCAGACACTCCATTTTGTTAAGGCGTATAGGAACATGTCTCATGTCTTTTAATCCCTGACTTCTTGCACAATTCATCAAATCGTCTATTACAGAATTCTAAGCCATTGTCAGTTCTCAAATATTTAATTTTCTTTACTGTCTGATTTTCCACTAACAATTTCCATTCTGAAAACTTCTCAAACGCCTCATCCTTGTTGTTTAAGAATCTGATCCACACTTTCTTGGAATAATCATCGACAAATGTAACAAAATATAGGCAGCCTACTTCAATTGGTTCATTAGAGACTGAATCCCACAAGTCACTATGAATGTTCTCCAGAACCTTAGTGCTCTTGTGTTTAGCTTTAGGAAAGAATTGCTATTTTCCTAGAACACAATTTTCGCAGAAATCTAAGGAGTGCACTTCTTTATCACTTAGATATCCTTTTTCACTAAGATACTCATGCATTTTAAAGTCATATGCCCGAGTCTTGAATGCCATCTATTCGTTAGATTAACTGAGGTCCTAACCACAATCATTTCTCCTTTAATGACTTATCCTTGAAGATAGTACAAACCATCTTTGTACTTGCCTGAGATCACCTTATGCTTTCCTTTATAAAACTGTAATATGAAATCTTTTACTTCATTGTAACATCCATTTTTCTCAATTATCTATACGGGATCAGATTTTTTGCCATTAATGGTATGTATCTGACATCAGCGATGATCACAACCGATTCATCTGGATTTAGTATCTTCAACTTCACTATGCCCTTAACATCACTATGAGTGTTGTTTTCCATCAACACTTTTCTCCCTTCAAAATCATGCAAATCAAACAATGATTGTTATTTTGGGGTTGTGTGGATAGTACACCCCAAGTCTAGCACCCATTCATTCTCAGTAGACATGGTGCTTACAATTAGAATAATTGGTTCTTATGGCTTAGTCGCACGTTTGCAGATCCGGGAGCTTTGTGATGCTTCCTCTCCGCACGATCTCTCTTCCATTGGTCCTCTTTACCACACACAAAACAACCGTTGTTGTTCTTGGTGAATCTTGGTTTGGACTGTGACCTGCCTCTTCCTCTTTACCACACTCGAACCCCCTTTTATTTTTTGATGTTCCCCTTGGCCCGAGTATAGACCTTCTGCATCTGACTTAGGTCTAGATAACAACCTTTTTTCTTGAGTTTTACTTCTTTTGAATAAGCTGAAGTAATAACCTCTTTAATTGCCAATGTGTCTTTGTCACTGCCATATTTCATGGCATGAACCAGCTGCTCATATTTGGAAAGAAGACTAAATAGAATCTAGATTACTTTGTTTTCTTCAGGTATCCTAATATTAAGGCTCTCGAGATTGTCTTCCAGCTTAAGAAAATCATTTAAGTTTTTTTCGATGCTTTTATTTTCTTCCATCCTGAAACTTGCAAATCTTTGTTTCAAGTAGATCCTATTTGGCAAAGTATTTGTCTGATATCTCCTTCTAAGACCTTCCACACAGCAAGATCAGTGGGTTGCTTTCTGATCTTCCTTAGTATGGTGTCATTAACACGCATACATGTCAGATTCTTGCATTTCATGTTCTTCTCTTCACTGAATGGTTCACGTTTGAGTTCAACACTTTTACCTTTGTATTTTTGTCGCTTTATTCTGGTTTTGACTCTTTGAGGCACTTATCTAAACCTAGAATCTCAAGCTGACACATCATCTTGTATTTTCATAAATCAAAATCACCTTTGCCATCAAACCTTTTAACGTCGAATTTGCTTGCGACTAGTTCCATGACTTGTGATTCTGATTCAACTTCATTCTATTTCTCGGGTACACGTAAACAACTTTTCAGGTGTGAGACAGCCGATGAAACTCCATATAAGTTCACCTGACATTCGCTTGTGTAATACCCACAAGACTAACCTAGCACATGGTTGTTCTTATCCTAGAATTAGTGCTTTGATACCACTTGTAAAATTTCACGTCTTGAATCTATAACTCGTTTGACAAGTTCTTTACTTGCTTATTGTTGTTTAACAAAAGATTAAACTAAATTTTAAAGAACACCACATTAATTTAACGAGTTAATGGTCTCTAGCTGGTACGTTTTGTGGGAGACTGTCCTCCAAACTTCACTATGAATAAGAGAGTACATCTTAGATCACAAACCATGTTCAATAGCTTGAAACAATAGTTGGATATCTGAAAAAACGTAAACCTTAGGCAACAAAAAAGCCTAGGTTCTGTTTTTATATTGCTAGCAACAAAACCCTAATGTTATCTTCCTTGGTGGACTTCGCAGGTGATCCAACAAAAAAATAGCTCATTTGAAGAATTAAGCAGCTTAGATTTGGGTTTTTGCCAATAACACTAGCAGTAGACATTTCAAGTGATAAAGAATATATGAATCATAAAAACAAAACAATTGTTTGTTTACCGAATCAAATGACTACTTAAAAACATTCATCATTTACAAATTCTAAAAAATGCTGAATTAAAAAGATGGATTTGTCTTTTATAAACTTCACAAAAGCATTCAATCTTATCTAAATATTAGATATATACAGTGGGGTTAGTTAACTTCGGTGGATCTCTAATTCTTAAACTTATACTAGATTTGGATCCGCGCAACCGCGCGGGTGGTAACTTTCATTTTTATTTAAATAGACATTTTGTTTTTATTTCAAGAATGGGATATATTCAAATATGTATATCGATTATTCAAACATTAGTATGTGATTCAATTTTATTAGTTTTCATCAAATTAATAATTTCAAAATGTAACATATATATGTATCTTCTTTTATATATTTTTATTTGTTGAAATAGTATTTGATTATTGAACTCATGAACTTTTTAAATCTAATTTGGTAAAATATAAAAATATTATCACTTCTAAAGATATTATAACATTTCAAAAAAATCTAAATTAACAAAAAATTAAACTTATATATCTTAGATTATAAATATAAAGTACTAATTAAACATTAATATTTGTTTTTGTTTTTTGTTTCAAAAAATGAACTATCTGAGTATTTGACAAATAACATATATATATTTTATATTTATTTATCATTTTTATTATATATTTATCTTATTGCATTTGCATTTAGTTATTGAACAAATTAATATTTTTTACGTTTATTCATTTTAGATAATATATTATTATATATACAAAAGTCTAAGATATGTCAATTTCTATACATGTATTATATAGTTTGTGAATGTTAAGCCGTTCTGTCATCGTATTATATTTTAGAATAAATATTTTATATTTATGATTTTTAATAAATTTATAAATTTAATATAACTTTTATCATATTTAGTTCAATATAATAATTTTATTTTAACATGAATTGTTATTATTATAAAATATATAAAAATAAAAAAGAATTTTTACTTTTCATTTTATAAACGATAACTGAATATATATTTATGCATAATAATAGTTGATTTCTAATTAAAAATTAGTTTAAATATTTACATAAACATTTTAAAAATTAAGATAATGTTAAAATATTTTTCAAAAGATTAGTTAGAATTTTTACTATATATATATTGTTAAAATATCTTTTAATATGAATTGATTGTGATTATATAATAAATAAAATAGGAGAGAATTTATATTTTTATTTTTTTAAATATATAAATGTATAATATTATTTCATAACTAATTTCGAAATTAGTGAAAAATATTTACATATAAGTTTGAAAATTAAGATGTTATTATATTCTTTTAAAAAGGTTTGTTAGAATTTTCAAAAATATATATTTATATTTAAAATGAAAAGATATCAAAAGATTTTGTGATCAAAAGATATTATGAATGATATTATTAAACTATATTATGAGTAATAAATGAAAAATAATTGATTTCTAGTAAGAGTCCATTTTTTAAAAAATCACACATGAATCAAGGTTGTGACTTCTGTTTTAATATATAAGATGTATATTTCTTACAAAAACTAAGAATTTTTTTTTTGCAGAATTTAGTTAACTGACCGTTATGAAATATGTTAATTATGAGTTGACCTTCCTAATATATTTTCCTAGCTCCGCCTCTGGATATGTAGTAAGACCATCTTTAACCCAGAGACCCCAAAAGGGGTCTCTTATTTATTTATTTTTTTTTGCTTTTTCTGTTTGAAAAAAAAAAATTAAACCAATCGCGGGACAACACGTGGCAGTATGACCCGTGAACAGTGCAAGAGACAGTTCTTATTTAAGAGTTTTAGGAATCGTCTATTGCACTGTTCACGGGCCCTACATGTAAATGGGATCCGCGAACAGTGCAAAAGACCCCTTTAAAAGACCTGGATAATCATGCTCTAAGATGCATGCAAAGAATAAAAACCAGATTTATAACTAAAATGAATCTGTAGTTAAAAAAAAAAAAGAATCTTTGATCATAAGTTAGTAATTATAAATATTAATAGTGTTGGATTATTTTTAAAACATAATAGTTGAATAAAATTAGTAAAATTAAAAATTATAAAATTTTATTTAAATTTTAATCATAAAGTGACGATGGACTAAATTTAGAATATTTTCTTATAAACAAAAAATGGAATAAACCATTGAAAAGTATGTATTTTCATATTTGAAAAAGTTATGTTTTAAAAAAGAAAATGAATCTTACTATCGGAGATGCTATTATATAAAAAACACTGCAAAAGTTAATACAATGAGTTATCTTTGAGTATTATCCCAAAAATCCTCTTAGTTTAGTTTATTTTGTTTACGGCTAAAAACTACTCTTTCCGTTTCAAAATAATCTATATTTTAGTGAAAAAAAATTGTTTTAAAAAGTTATATTTTTTATGTTTTTAATGCAATTTTTAGTATGCAATAATGATAAATTGTAAATTTTAAAAAATTAATTGTATTTATTGAATTTTGATTGGTTAAAAGTTATGGAAAATAGTTAATCACAAAAAATTATACATTTAATGCTAAGATTTACTCCTTCTGTTTTACAAAGTTGCATATTCTAGAGAAATTTTTGTTTCAAAAGATTTATTTTTTATATTTTCAATGCATGTTTTATTAACTAATTGAAAATTTTCAAAAAATTAATTGCACTTATTGAATTTTTATTGACTTAAAATTATGGGAAAAAGATAATCACAAAAAATTATGTAAATTTAATGTGTTTTATTAAACTGTGTGAAAAATATAAAATATGTAACATTTTGAAACTGGTAGAATAATATGTTTTATTAATATGTATAAAAAAACTAAAACATGTAACATTTTGAAACGGAGGAGTATTGATAAAGTATTGCATAAGTCTTTTCTCTCTATTGTCTACTACCATTTATTTTCTTCTGACAATGCAAGACTTTCAGTTCTACTTTTTACCGTATGGAAAACACAAAAAGAGTAGTCAAAAAAACTTTATACTTTGCCACAGAGAGGAGAGAGGAGAGAGACAGGCAGACTTTTCTTCCCCTATAAACAGCAGAGATACTTCCTCTGTTTCCCACAAAGCAGCTTCTGTAATCTGTTCGCTCATTGGTTCATAGAAACTCTTCTCTCTCTCTCTCTCTCTCTCTCTCTCTCTCAAAGAAAATGGCTCTCCTTGGCTTTTCATATGCCTTCAGAGTCATCGTTTTCCTCTCTCTCTTCTTCTTTCTCTGCAATGGCTTCTCTTACTTCGACTCTTCTCTTTACAACACCCACCACCATCGTCACCACTTGGCTAAACACAACTACAAAGACGCTCTCACCAAATCAATCCTCTTCTTTGAAGGCCAAAGGTCTGGGAAGCTTCCTCCCAACCAGAGAATGACTTGGAGAAGAAACTCTGGTCTTTCTGATGGCTCTGCTCTTCATGTAAAATCACCTCAACTTTCCTCAAGGTTTTCGGTTTAACATGGAAAAATACGAACTGGGTTTGCTTGTTTACTGACAGATCTCAGCAATGTAGCTTAGATTATGTACTAATATCATCAAAAGATTAAACCTTTAGTCATGAGTTTAGTGTGAACAGAACAGAGGATAATATTTTAGGGTTTTTATCTTTTCCCTTTTCTATAAACCCTAATTATTATTTTTTTATTTAAATTAGTTTACTTAGGCGAATACAGATCTCAACAATGTAGGTGTTTTTTTCTTTTCTTTTTTTTTAATTGTAAGGTGGACTTGGTTGGAGGGTACTATGATGCAGGAGACAACATCAAGTTCGGATTCCCAATGGCATTCACAACAACAATGCTCTCATGGAGTGTAATTGAGTTCGGCGGTCTCATGAAATCTGAGTTACCAAACGCTAAAGTAGCGATTCGTTGGGCCACAGATTATCTCCTCAAAGCCACTTCACGTCCTAACACCATTTATGTTCAAGTTGGTGATGCTAACAAAGACCATTCTTGTTGGGAAAGACCAGAAGACATGGATACACAAAGAAGTGTGTTTAAAGTAGACAAGAACACTCCTGGCTCTGATGTCGCCGCTGAAACAGCCGCCGCTCTTGCTGCTGCTGCTATTGTTTTCAGGAAATCTGATCCTTCTTACTCTAAAATCCTACTCAGACGAGCCATTAGGGTAAGACAAAACTCTAAAAAGAACAGACAAAAGTTGTGTTAAGACAAAACTGATTGATCCTTTTTGTTAAATTTTAAGGTTTTTGCATTTGCGGATAGATACAGAGGAACTTACAGTGCAGGATTGAAACCAGATGTTTGTCCATTTTATTGCTCTTACTCTGGTTATCAGGTAAATGTGTTTCTTACACAAGTAAAGATTTTGTGGAAAATGAAATTAAAGAATGCTTTTTTGATTCTTGATTTTGCAGGATGAGTTGTTGTGGGGAGCTGCTTGGTTACAGAAAGCTACAAGGAATCTAAAGTATTTGAATTACATAAAAGTCAATGGACAAATCCTTGGAGCTGCTGAGTATGACAATACTTTTGGTTGGGATAACAAGCATGCTGGTGCCAGAATTCTTCTTTCAAAGGTAAAATAAAAACATTTTATAGTTTAAAAGATCATAGTCAAGTGTGTGATTTTGATTTATTGTTGTTGTTGTTGTGATTCTTGTGAAGGGGTTTCTGGTTCAGAAAATGAAGACACTTAGTGAATACAAAGGTCATGCTGATAATTTCGTTTGCTCTGTTATTCCTGGTGCTCCTTTCTCTATTTCTCAGTATACTCCAGGTTCTTACATTTTTACCCCCTCACTTTTCACTTATTTACAGCTTTACCCCAACACTAAAGAAAATTACATGTATTTATGGTAATTATTTTGTTATGTTACACTTTCTGGAAACCATATGATTTTGTTTTTCTTGAAACTTTTTGTTTTTCTGATTTCTTTTCCATTTTTGGGTGATATTCTTTTGATAAATATGTTGTTTGTAAAACAGTGCTAAGCAGGAATAAAAGTAATATGGTCTGATATTATTTGATTGAATAAATGCAGGTGGATTGTTATTTAAAATGGCAGACGAGAATATGCAATACGTGACGTCAACATCGTTCCTGCTCTTAACCTATGCCAAATACTTAACCTCCGCAAGAACCGTCGTCCATTGCGGTGGCTCCGTCTATACTCCCGGCCGCCTCCGCGCAATAGCCAAAAGACAGGTCTAATTCATTAAAGAATATCTAAACTACTATTTTTCCCTAGTTTTGTTAGAAAATTTTTGAATATTTTCAATTGATAGGTTGATTATCTACTTGGAGACAACCCATTAAGGATGTCTTACATGGTTGGTTACGGTCCAAAATTCCCACGGCGAATCCACCACCGTGCCTCCTCCTTACCTTGCGTTGCAAGCCACCCGGCCAAAATCCAATGTCACCAAGGCTTCTCCATTATGCACTCTCAATCTCCAAACCCTAATTTCCTCGTCGGTGCAGTCGTTGGTGGTCCGGACAAGCATGATCGCTTTCCGGACGTACGGTCTGACTACGAGCAGTCAGAACCAGCTACTTACATCAATGCCCCACTCGTTGGAGCTCTTGCTTACTTTGCTCATTCTTATGGTCAACTCTAGTTGTAACCGTTGACTTAATCTAGTAATGAGTGTATTACTTAAGCTAAAAAGTAAAATTCAAGAAAGTTAATCTTTTATTTTTGGGGTTTTAGTAGTATCTATATTGTATCGAAAATAGGATCACATGAGGACATTGGTCCAAGGGATGGGTTTATTTTGTTCGTTGTTATGTTTTGTATGTTTGTGTTTATCCCTTAAATAATTTTTGGGGGACTGGGTAGAATCTCCAGCTGTTTTGCGCTATAAATATAATACTAGATGAGATTCTGATTTCTTGATTGGCTCCCAACTTCTTGGGGGTGTTGGGAAATATATAAGAGAAAAAGTAGAAAACAATCACAACAATTTTAGAACGTAAAAACTCAGTAACATTGCCAATAATTTATGGACAGTTTAATGATTAATTTAGTGGAGTATTTTTTTACGTGCGATAATAATTAGTTAAAGCAAACTAAAATGTAGGACAAATGGACAATTCGCATAAAAGTAAGTAAAATTTTGCTTTTAGCGTGGAGGGGACAGATTTGCAATAATTTAATTTAACAGCTCAATGAAATTTCGAGTTCCGGGATTTATTGGTTTTGTTAAACAATTTCACATGTAGTTGAGAGATCGAGATTCTAAAGATCAGAATGATAACCGCAGAATGAGCAGTGTGGGAAAAGCGGTGGAAGAAGTGATAATAGAAACACATACTGCAAAACAACTATGGTTCATTTAAAATACGTAGTTTAAAACAAATTATAAATGGTAATATGTATAATGAACAATAACTGCAAAATACATATAAAATATTTATATTTTACAAACTAAAAAATAATGATACTAATATATATTTTTTAAAAATATATATTTTATTTTTAAGAATTATATATCTGAATATGAAATTTAATATGCGCTAGTTGTTGTTACACAAAATTAATTTTAATTTGTTATTTGAATATTAAGTTTTATATTAAAAATTATGTTAATTTTGAGATATTATACTATTTTTGAAAAATAAAAATTAATATTCGTGTTTTAAAATTTTAAAATAATATTAATTTTTTATAAATAGTTTCAAATTTTTAAATACATTTAATTTAGTATAAGTATAAATATTTTAATATTTATATTTTACTATGATATTTTACATTTAATTATCATATATTTAAAATTATTACAAATTTTACTATAATATAAGTTTATTAAATATATAAATCAGAAATAATTATCACTATATTTTTAATTGGATAAGATGAAGAAATATAATAGTTTGTATAATTTTAAATTTGTAATAATATTCTAAAAAGCTACGTTAGTCTAGTGGTTAGTGTACTTATTTAAATGGGTACCATGGCTCATGTTTGAACCCTATAAACAACATAATTTTAAAAAAATAAATGAGATCAAAACTACGTCGTTTTATGTTTTTAACGTTTAACTAACGTAAATGAAAATACACATTGAAAAGTTCGGATAGTGTTTTTGAATTATATTTTAGTTAAGGTAGTATTTAGCACTGACTATTAGTTCGGGTTGTATTCGGCACGATTGAAATTGTTGGGGTTGAAATAGACCATTTTTCCGTGTTTTGTGGGTGTATTTAAGATGAACAGTTACATAAATGAAAATACACATGTATTTACTTGTACCCGCTACAAACATTCATAACCTAAAATAAAATAGTAAAGGTGACTGTGGGAATAAAATGTTTGAACTAAACATATTTATCTAATAGGCATATGGGATTTTTTTATTTTAATATTTATTTTCTCTAAATTAATTTTTAATTACACATTTGAAGTGAAACATGTGAACGGACAGACTAATAAAACGTTATCTAGAATTAAATACGCATCATACTATCTTCAATGATACATTAGTTTGAAGTAAAATATTAAAAAATAAGGAAAATTTCTTTTAATGATACATTTTGAGTGAAAATGAGTATATAAATAATAACACGTCAAATTTAAGGAAGTATATAAATAGTAACACATCAAATTTAAAGAAATATTATTCATAACGTTGAATATCCTTATTTATAAGTTGATCATTTACCTTTATATATTTATTTATACCTAACAAGATTATTATATGTGTTTTATACTTTAAGAAAATTATTAATACTTTTCACTAATACAATTATAATTTTTTATAAATCACGGTATATTTGATTTAAACTATTTTATGGATATAATAAAAATTAGTTAAAATAATATTATAATTGGGTAAAATTTATAAGTTTTAAAAATAAAAGAATTATTTAAATTTAATAAATAAACTAATAAAAATATTTCTGGAATATTTTATTTGAAGGAAAAAATGATAGAAACCATCTGAAAAAAAACTAAAACTCATTTTGAATTTACATCAATCTTAGAGAAAAAAAAGAATAACCATTGCAAATACCACCAGCCATACAAAAATTACTTATGCCACACTAATAACAACTAAAACCAATATGATTATTAGATCCATCCAAAATCCCATCAAATAGTATACTTCAGTGTGTTACTACTTATCTGATTTTCTTATTAAACTAGTATTTACCAATATTTTAAAAACTAAACTATTTTTTGGAAAGTCGTAAATTAATATGACTCGACCATTCAACCAAATTCGACTAAGTTTAAACCAGCTATTATATGAACATAGTTGAGTTTAGTTATTAATATTTATAATATAAATAATTATGGAATAAAATTTAGATATATATCAAACAAAATATATAAAACTAACTATCTTAAAATTAAAGATATGTAGTTATGAATTGTAAAGATTCAAAAAATAAATATAATAAGAAATGTAAAAAGTTTGTTTTTAGTAATGTTATTTATAAAATTTTAATTATAATAGCTTAAAAGAAATATGTAGAAGAAATAATTAACAATTTAATTTATATTATGGATTACAAACAAATCCAATTTTATCTGAACCAAATATCTACTCAATCCAAATATATATCTAGTTTAATTTGGTTCAACATGCCAATCCAATTTTATAAAGAGAAATTCCTTTAGATAGCTTATTTTACTTTGTTTTTTCACAAAAATAGTTTTTAAGGAAGAAAATGATCAAAATAGATTTTTTTAGAAGCTAAAATTTTTATTTATATGCATTTATATCCTTAGGATTAACTAATTTAGACTTTAGGATTTAGAGTTAAGGGATGAGTTTGGGGATAAGATTTCAAATTTCAAAAATAAATAAAAATAAAATGAATTTTTTTTTTTAAAAAAATATTATTTTGGTCATTTTATTTTTTTAGAGCTATTTTTGTAATAAAAACTTTAAAAAGTCTATTTAAGAGAATTGCTCAATTATAAACACTGATATTAACTAGAATAATCTATGGTAATTCTCACATTCATCATATATGTTATTATTTATTTGAAGATAAATGTATTTGCTGTTAAGCATATTTTATAATTCTGGGAAAATGAGAGAAGAAAAAGAATATGAAAATGATGATTGATGTTTACTGCATCGGGAGAATCATTTTCCACGACACGAGAGTAATTGACCAGAGAGACAAGTGTCCCCTTCCATTGGTCATTAAAGCTGCTTTTGCCACTCTTTTCTTCTGTCAATTTGTCTTTTCTCTTCAATATCTTTTTTTTTATTACAATATACTCACGAATCAATTGTGTATCTCGATATTTATCAGTATTTTTTAAAAATAATTGATGACCCATAATGTACTGAGCACCTTCGTATATGTATTTAACAGAATATTTCATATATATATATATATATATATATATAAAACTTAAATTATTGAATATTGTTGAATATGTCAATTATCCAATCAATATTTAAATATTATTTTAGTTTTATTAATTAGTGATATATTTTATTAAGATCTTTTTTTTTTTGGAAAATTCTGTTAAACTTTTAAAAAGAAAAAAACACAGCTTACCAGACATTGTTTATGTGGTTAAGACCCGTTAATTTTAAAAATATATTAGCACATAAGAAAATTATAACTTAAAGTAGTTAGGCCAAGTAGTTGAGTGACTGAATTGAGAATCATAAATTTCAGACATCGAAGAGAAAAAACGAGAGACGAAGAGATTGATCATGAAGCGAGGAGATCTTCGTTCAGATAGTTTATTCCACAAGTTTAGAGATAGTATCTAGTGGACGGTAGATTTAATAATGGAGACAAGAGTTGCATTCAAATAAGAGATTGTAGAAGGTTCTATGCCAAGCGAGGAGGCGAAGAATGATCAAGTGTCTTGGTTCTGAAAGCTGTTGCATGTTGATGATTTGTTGGTTCCAAAACTAATCAGGCTGTAAATTGACTCTTGCTGCAATTTCGGTCTATACATTCCACGAGTATGGGCGAAGAAAGAAGATGTGATCTCTTCTTTCTGAAACAAAGTTGCAGAGTAGAGACGATGGTCCATAGATAGACTCCAACTGAGTAGTTGTTCCTGTGTAAGACACCAGTTTAAGACAAAAAGCCAAATAAGAAAACAGTTCTTTGGAATACCTCTTGGGATCCAGACAACTTTGTGCCAAGAAGTGATGGGGTTGTGGTGCTTCAATTTTTTATAGACAGGTAGAAAAATCTTGGGATTAGTTGTTGATGTTCAATTTGTATTGATCTTTAGTGTTGAAAGGTGATTTGGAAAAGGACTTGCTCTGCAGATTCTGCTGATGGGAGCAACCAACCACCTTCAAAATGAAGTTCTGCTAGAGTGATATTTGGCGGGATACCAAGTCGAGAGCAAGGAGAAAGATTTAGGAATTCAGAGATGCACCCGTATGAATTCCAGTTGTATGTCCATAACCAAGTTGATCTTCCATTCTCCACTTCCAATTGAATTCAACCGTATACCGAAGATCTTAAGCGAGCAAAGACCTCTTTCACAAACCAAGCTACTCATATTGAACCTGATTTGAAGAACAACAACCATATTAGTCGTATAGAGGTAGCCTTATTCCAAGTTAGCAAATCACGAAATCCTAATCCTCCTTCCTCATTTGAGTGAGTTATAGTTTCCCAAGATACTCTTATTGAGTGATGACCCTCTATTGAACATTTCCATAGATAAGCTCCACATAATGAGTTGATTGTCTTTATGTAGAGTTTTGGTAGAGTGAAGGTGGTACACGAAAAGTTAGTGGTCCCTGAAATAATAGTGTTGATTAGCAGTAACCTTCCCGTAAATGATAAAGTTTTGGCGCTCCAAGAGTTGAGCTTTCCTTTAATACTGGAGATCAAAGGTTCACAATCTGACATTGATAATTTCCGCATACACAAAGGTATTCTCAAGTACCTTATTGGCAGGGTACCATGAGAGATCCCACTCAACTGCTGGATGTGATATATTTCTTCTTGAGGGACACCACAAAAGAAGAAGCAAGTTTTTGATAGGCTGATACCCAGTCCTGAGCGAGTTTCAAACTCTTTGAGCACTTCCATTACACCGTTTATTGATTGAGAGGTTCCTTCTATAAAGATCAGTAGATCTTCAGCGAAGCACATGTGAGTTAGCTTAGTTTCTCTGCAATTAAGATGATAGACATATTTTCCCTTTTCAGCTCCTTTGTTGAGTAAAACTTATAGACAATTCATTGCAATAATAAACAAATACGACGATAAAGGATCACCTTGACGAAGACCTCTCTTGCTCATGAAGTAACCTTGGACTGTTCCATTGTAGCCGATCGTGAAGTTAGGAGTACATACACAAGCTTGTAGCCAACAAATATAAAGGATAGGCAGCCCAAGACTGAAGAGACAAGTGAAGATGAAATTCTAACTAATGGTGTCAAAAGCTTTCGCAATGTCTACCTTGATGGCTATGTGTTTAAGTCTTTTATTTCTATGATAGTCGTTGACAACTTCCACTGCCAGAACTGTGTTTTCACTAGTAAATGTCTCTTTACAAAAGCTGTTTGATTGGGGAATATCAGATCCGTCAACATAGGCTTTAGTCTGTCTACTAGCATCTTAGAAATGGTATTGTAGATGGTATTAC
Source organism: Sinapis alba (assembly GCA_012274485.2). Lineage (NCBI taxonomy): Eukaryota > Viridiplantae > Streptophyta > Magnoliopsida > Brassicales > Brassicaceae > Sinapis > Sinapis alba. The sequence goes on along the minus strand of MU106203.1, from coordinate 86,652 downwards.
AACAGAATATTGGTTTAACTTGCTTATTGAGGAGGCTCCATGTCTTTTTAGGACAAGCATTAATATCGTTGAATTTGTTGCTGCTGGCATAAATCTCGTGGCGAAGAAATCAATTACCGAACATATTACATCAGATCCCATGATGTTCCAAGATTCTTTGAAGAACCCTAAAGTGAGCCTATCTGGTTCAGAAGATTTATTGCTATTTAGTTTCATAATGACTTTAGTGATCTCGGTCGAATCAGGAAGCTTTGTCATTGATTGCATCAACTGGCCAGGGAAACGGTAGTGGATGATACTCTGGAACCATTGGGAAGTACAAGCTATGGAAAACAAATATGCAAGTGATAGAATCGCTTGGAAGTGATTGATAGTGAGGAGTCCCATAGCTATACGGTCTGTAAAAATAGCCCCAAAAAGTAAAATGAAGGATCAAATAGAATTGAAGGAGGCACAAACTTGAACTAACCTGTGGAAGTAAATAGTATTAAGATCTTTCAATCGAAAATATTTCTTTGTATTTTCAATTTAATATTTTAAAGAAATTATAATTTTATTTTAAATACAATTTGATATTTAAAAATTTATAATTTTATTTTATTAACCACCTTCAATCCACTTCCATTTTTTCTCTACAAAAAAAAGAAATTCGAAAATAACATATAATTTTATCCATTTTTTTTTCTATAATAAAAAATGTTATATTCTCTTTTAGGTATAAAGAAATGATACATTTGATTATATATTTACTGAAAATAGTGTTTATTTGTAATAAATAAAATATAACATTTTCTTTTATAAAATACATCACAGAAAAATTTATTTTATTTTAGAATTTTAACTATAGAAAAAAATAGATTAGAAATGCTCTACGTTCAAGTTATCAATTAACTTTGCATTGATAACATTCAGAAAAATAATAGAAACTTTAGAGAAATTGATTTTTTTTCATCTAAAACGTCTTGGTGATTGAAATCGATCTAGTTATATTTTGAAACGACAAAGATATGAAATGAAATTTTCCATTGAAGACTTTTTTTATTGTAAGCTACAAACTTCACGTGACTTTGTCTTTCAACATGTTAGTCGTATACAAAAGTATCATGAACACGAACAAGTTCGTAATAACTCCATTCAACCAAAAAAAATCTCCAACCAATAAAATCATCCATTTAAAGAAAAAAATAATAATATATATAACTATTTCAATGCAAAAAGGGATCAGAATAGTTTAATTTTAGTGTATCGGAAACGGCAAACCTAGATTACAGATGAAAAAACTAGAACAACAAACATATAACAACAAACAGAGAGGATAAAATCATGAGGAAGAAGACAAAGAAAAGTCAAAACTTCCTATTCCGGTTGGACTTTGGTGGCCATCAGATCTCTAGAACTTCATGAGTCTAGGTCGTCCACTCCCAAGCCCAGATCCGTCAATCATCTAAGATTAAACCACCGCCAGAGGCGTCACGCGGCCATAAACCGCCGACTTGGGTTGAAGATCGACTCAAAACACTACCAACATAACTGATACAATTGTTGTTCGCTTCAGAGGTTCGAGGATTCGCATACCACTCCACCTTGAGCATAGAAGTTAAGATTTCAGACCAACAAGAAACCTAATTGCGGGAACCGCCATCCCAGAAGAAAGCACCGCCGACACCAAAACCTCTCATGACAAACATAGACAAACCCTAGCCCCGAGGATTGATTAGCGGCTTCCGGTGACCCCACCATCATCCTCAAAACGGTGAGTGCATACCATCCACCGATGAGCTGCCAGAGCAACATGTCTTCTAGGGGTCCGCCGTAAAGAGAGCCGCTTGATTCGTGTCGAGGGAAGATATATAACGCCAATACACACCAGAAGTTGACGATTTCATTCAAGTAGTGTAGATTCCGATTGGGGAGACCCAAACAACACCGGTAGAGGCGCCGAAAGTCGTCAGATCTCACCCACAGTTAACACGTTTTTTTTTTTGGTTTGGGAGAGAAAGAGATAGGCGCGTGGTTGCAAATGCCAACTATCATCATCTTATCTTACAAGTCAACATTTAGAAGTCTTTTATTGGATCAAACGCATCGATGTCATGCATCTTCTATATGTCTCTGGGATTTTTTCATAAGACCATGCATCTTCTGTAGGTCTCTGGGATACCCCACCATGTCCCTTAGCATTGTGTTTTTACCGTATAGTCAACTGAACCCAAGATGTTCTTCACTTTGTCCCTCCTCTCCATAGAGAAGAGTATTAGCTTTGACCAATTGCTCGCTCAATATACCAATATAATAAGTAAACCATCCAAAATCAAATGGTTTTGAAAAAAAAAAATTATGATGAGTTCTCAAACCAAAATAAACCGAATTAATGTTACTACTTACATATGTTCTGTTGAAACCAATTATAATAAGTCCAATGAGCTGAGTAAGAAATTGGATGTGTGAATATAATTTTTTTATAAGTCCAATGGACTGAGTACGTAATTAATTTTATGTGAATGTTATGGAAATTTATTAGACTCATTTTTAAGCCTAATGGGCTGAGTAAATTGAGGTTTTGAGCCTTTGATGTAAAAAGATTTGAGTTTTGAAATGAAAAAAATTTGGTGACCACAATTAGCCAATTTGGTGACCAAGCTAAGTTAACTTGGTGGTCAAGCTAAGTCTATTTGGTGATCAAGTCAATTCCACTATAAATACACCATAATCTCTTCATAAAATCTCATTTTAAAAAATCATATAACATACAAAGAAAAAAAAGTGCCCACAACTTTTTTTAAAAAACTCTTTAGATCTTCATTTAACGTAAATGTATCGAGAGTATATCATAGTAATGAAGTTTGTAGATTATGTTTTGGGTGTTGTGAACAGTCTCATCACCGTTATATCTTTGGATTCAAAAATCGCATAAAACTGTCACACATTACGAACAATTTATTGAGTTAAGGAAATAGATCAAATTTTGACTCCATTAATTCGTATATTTCCTTACGATTTTTTAAACATTTTCAGTCTTTACATATCGTTTTATATGCTTTCGGTTTTGTGTTTTTCAATCAGGATTTTTGAGGTCTTACAATCTTAACTCAATAAATCCGCTTCATGCTTATCGCTTGAATCAAATTGAATATTGAGAATAATGTTTTCAAAACAATTTTATAAAACGGTTTTACAAAACATTTTTAAATTGATCTGAAACGGTTCTGCAAACACCCTTTAGCTATTTTGCAGAGGGTTTTGATCTAATAAGATGAATCATATTAAAAACAATTTACACAACAATTTTTAACAGTCCGCGATCTTGTTTTTCTTAAGGAAAAAATAACTTTTTTAAAAAAGAAATAGCGTTTAAACACGCCTTACATGCGATTTATGGGAACAACTATTAATGTTTAAGAATGCACTACATGATTTCTGAGAACATTTATTGTAAGTGGCTTAGTAGTTTTATTTGCTTATTTGAATTGAGTTCTTAATACTTAATGCGGTTTGTGTTTTCTGAACAGATTCTACAATGACTAACGATGATAACAACACTATCGTCATTGGGGTGAACGTCGGTTCAACCAGTGAGATGATAAAACATATATTGTATAGCTATGAGTTTAAAATGAAACAAAATGTATTTTGTATAGTTTTGAGGTTTTTGATAAGTGAATTTTTATAATGGACACATAACAGCAAACGCCCTGCTACTTATGAGAAGAACATAAAATTTTAATTTTATATATATTGTTGTTGAGGTGGAATTTGTCTAGTAATGAAATAATAAAATCATAAAACCTCCTTAATTACAAGAAAAAACTACATTTTTAGTTAACCAAGAGAAAAAATTACTTGTAGAAAACTTAAATAGATAATTTATAAGAACTAGGGGTTTGTGTGACAACCTACCCCGTGGGAACTACCCGCTCCGTGGACCCCATCTTACAACACTGCAGCGCATCGACCCCAACCCCTCCCTTATGAGTTCTCACTAACTCCATAATTAGGTTGTTGGTGCTCCTCGAACCCATGACCTCACCCTTTAACATCATTCGCACATGACAAGCTGTCACCAATTGGGGGAGACTTGTAGCGCCCGTGTTCCGTGGATCAAAGCTAGGATGATCCAAGGACTGGCTGGTTGGGAAGTGGGACGTACTGAATGGGTTGGATGATTCTAGAAAGAGGTGGCCAGAGTTGGACGGACTGACCGTGGGTGGATTCGGAGAGTTGGATCGATGTCTGATCAGGTAGCGGATAGAATGAACCCATAGTTCGGATAAAGCTAGGATCGGATCTGTTTTTGAGCCAACAAAGCTCGGTCAGTCGTTCTTACGCTCAGATTATGGTTAAGTAGTTTGGTTTGAAAATGTTCGGAAGTGTTTGGACAACACGATGAAGAATCCAGACAAAGCGGGATTTTCGGACAAGGATGGTCGGATTCGGATAGGACGGTTGAGCTGGTCGGCTTAGTGATCGATCTCAGAATCATACCAAACGGTTAGGAATGTCCGGCTGAGATGAAATGAGCTGATTCAAGTAGTAACGGCTGACTTCAGACAAGCTTGGTCCGATTCAGACAGAGCAGTTGGACTGGTCGGCTGGGACAGTCAGCTTAGCTCGAGTTTTCGTCTAAGTAAAATTGGCGGGAACGGTTACTGTCCGGTAAGGGAAAAACTCGCGCTGTGATGCTTTGGAGCGCGGGGTGACAGTTATTGATCAAGAGCCGCGCGGAAATAAGCGGGATCCGTTTTATGGGTGGTTTTCGGGCCTAAACCGCCCAACTGCTCATTTAATCGTCTCCTTGCTTCATTTCTTCATGTCCGACTGTGAAAAACTCTAAGGAAAAACCAGAGAGCGATTTCGAGAGAGAAAGGTCCGATCAAGAGAGAAACTTCGATATTTGGCTGGATCGATCAAGTCTGAGTCAAGTACAATCGTTTGTTGGGTGATTCCGACTTTCTCAATGTTTGAAGATCGAGAGGAAACTGCGCAAGAGGTGTCAGGAAGACCAAATCAAACAGAACATACCTACTCTAAGATATGGTGAGTGCGCGACCGTAGCCTAAGTACTGAATCATAGTCTGATTGATAGGATTGTTCTATGTACTGATTGCATGTCTAATTCGAATTATCTGCATTGTTCTGGCTTGGATCGAGAGATCGGTTCCTTCCATTGACGCATCTGGATCAGTTCATGCGCCTAGAGCCGTTTTAGGTCTGCTAGGGCTTGACTAGATTCGATGGCGCTTTGGCTTGGGACGATCAGATCGTCTAAGTAACTGACTGATGATAAGCATGTCCGATTACTGTGTTACTGACTCGATTGCCTTACTCTGGCTAAGTGGGACGGGATGACCGCTCTCACTAAGCATTATGTTGCTTATGCCTCTTTTGTTTTGGATGCAAATCAGGATCAGACCCGCAAGGGTAAAGACATAGCTTGACCGTGGGACTAAGGCAGGAAGGAAGGATGGTGGATTTGGGTAGATATAGGACAGGTTTAACTTGTAATAGCTTATAAGCGAACTCACTTGTTAACTCGAACCTCAGATTATCTATTCAAATCTTATTATGCTTGATTGACTTGTCTGGAAAACGAACTAAAACTCTAAAAATAATTCTAAATATGAAAACTTGGAAATGGCCTTAGTCTGATCGAGGAAATCAAGACAAACTCGTACTAATAGTGCGAAAAAGGGTCGGGTCCCTTCAAGTTGGTATCAGAGCGGAGTTGGTTCTAGGACAGTCGAAGTATAGTGGGTTTGGGTTAAATCCATCCTTCCAGAGCCTGATGTCTTGCGGTAAATTCTGTGTTCTGACTCTGAAATTAAGTTAGTTTTGACTAACTTACCTGTGATCTGGATACATATGGCACCAGGTAACCGAAGAAGAACTGTGAATGAAACTGGGTAAGCGTCTGCTAGCAATATGGCAAGGAATGAGTCTGCCAATAACAGTGCCCAAAATGCTGCTCGTAATGCGGCGAATGTGAATGATGCAGCACCTGTTGCTGTAGCTGTTGCGGCTCATGGTGGAATGGAAGCCGTTTTGGCTATGCTGTCTCAAGTCTTGGCAAGGCTTCCAGTGGTTGCAGCACCACCTGTGGTTCCACCTGTTGTGGGAGGGGCGGAACAAGTGGTGCATGAAGAGGAAGATGTACCCACTATAAGGATTCCGTCCTACCTTAAGGTGATGGAGCATATGCAGAAGTTTGGAACAAAGTTCTTCTTGGGTGGCTGCAAACCAGTGGAAGCGGATCAGTGGATTGACAGGTTGGAGCGCAACTTCACCTCGATCCATTATCTAGTCGCATACAAGAGGGACATTGTTGTCCACTACTTGGATGGTGATGCCCACATCTGGTGGCAAGGTGTGGCGGCTCGTATAGGTGTGAATCAATGCACGTGGGCCAACTTCAAAGTGGAATTCCGTGAGAAGTACTTTCCAGAGGAAGCTTTTGATAAGCTGGAAGGATCTTTCCTCAAATTGGAACATGGATCAATATCCGTAAGGGAGTATGAGGCGGAATTCAATAGCCTCAAGAAGTATGCTGGTCGTGAGGCAGAAGCGAAAGGATCCTTGATCCGCAAGTTCATGTGTGGACTTAGGGTTGATCTCCGAACCCGTTGCAAGATCCGAAACTATACCACTGTGGCTGAGCTGGTGGAAAAGGCCGCAGAGCAGGAAGCTGGAATCATTGAGGAAGCTAGAGTGTTTGGTATCGTACTGCATGGCTCTGCTGCGAAGCATGTGGGAAGGAACCAAAAGATGGTGAAGACTGGTTCTTCCAGCAAGCCGAATGCAACATGTTGCAATGTTTCCTCGACTTGTGGGAAGATGCACTCCGGTATCTGTCGTGCTGCTACTGGAGCATGTCATCGTTGCGGTAGCATGGATCACAGAGTCCGTGATTGTCCTGAGGAGGATCTGAGGCCTAAGATTCAGAACAAGAGTGTTGGGGATCGAGTGTGCTATGGCTGTGGTGAATCGGGGCACTTCAAGAATCAGTGTCCAAAGGATGCATAGCTAACTGGGCAACGTGCAAGCGAAGGACCTCAGCCAGGTGCGAAGAGGCAGGCCATCATGCCTCGGGTGTACACCATCTCGGATGAATCCATAGATCCTAGCACTTCTCGTCCGATCACTGGTGAGTTGTCCTATCTCTCACCCTTACCCTAAGAATTTCTCTGTGAAATTGCGTGTCTGTAGAATAGGTCCTTAGTGTTCTGAGTGAATATGTAGGGACCTTAGTCATGGGTGGAGTGGCAACCCATGTTCTATTTGATTCTGGTGCATCGCACTGCTTTGTACAACCCGAGATGATAGGATTAGGAGAATTTAAGAAAGAACCAGAAGGAGAAGTAGTGCTGGTTCGAGCGGCTCTTGGTCAGGTCATGTACCCTTTAGGAAAAATCCGAAACGTCTCTGTGATGATCGGTGAAGTGAACATGCCAGCCGATTTGATGATTTGCCTAGTGAAGTCCTATGATGTGATCCTTGGAATGGATTGGTTGGGGAAGTACAAGGCACATCTGGACTGTCATAGAGGCCGAGTTCAGTTTGAATCCGGCGGTGAAAAGGTGGTCTATCAAGGAATCATACCAACCAATGGAAGCTTAATCATTTCAGCACTTCAAGTAGAACGAATGCTGGAAAAGGGATGCGAAGCTTACTTAGCTGCAATCACAACTGTGGAAGTTGGACCTGAAGCGGAGCTTGAGAGGACTCCCGTGGTAAAGGAGTATGCTGACGTGTTCGAGTCCTTAACATGATTACCACCGAACCGTTCTGATCCTTTCACGATTGAGCTAGACCTGGTACCACACCAATCTCTAAAGCTCCATATCGGATGGCTTCAGCTGAAATGTCGGAGCTTAAGAAGCAGCTGAATGAATTGATGGAAAAAGGATTTGTGCGTCCAAGCAGTTCACCTTGGGGCGCACCGGTCATGTTTGTGAAGAAGAAAGATGGCAGTTTCCGGCTGTGCATCGACTACCGTGGGCTTAACAGAGCCACAATAAAGAACAAATACCCTCTCCCAAGGATAGATGAGTTATTGGACCAACTCGGAGGTGCTACTTGTTTCTCTAAGATTGATCTAGCTTCGGGATATCATCAGATTCCCATTGCGGAGGAAGACATTCGCAAGACAGCTTTCAGATCGAGATATGGACATTACGAATTTGTGGTCATGCCTTTTGGATTGACCAATGCCCCTGCCGCCTTCATAAAAATGATGAATAACGTCTTCAGAGACTACCTGGATGAATTCGTTATAGTCTTTATAGATGACATCTTGATTTACTCCAGGAATCCGGAAAAATACAAGGTTCACTTGAGGATTGTCTTGGAGAGGCTGCGGAAACACAAGTTGTTTGCCAAACTTAGCAAGTGCAGCTTCTGACAAAGAGAAGTTGGTTTCTTTGGTCATGTGGTTTTAGACAAGTGGGTGTCTGTGGATCACGAAAAGATCAAGGCTATTGCGGATTGGCCTAGACCAAGGAATGCAACTGAGGTAAGAAGTTTTCTGGGACTGGCTGGATACTACCGACGTTTTGTTAAAGGATTTACTAGCATGGCTCAACCGATGACAAAGCTAACTGGGAAAGATGTTCAGTTTGTTTAGACAGAAGATTGTGAAATGAGCTTCTCCAAACTCAAGGAAATGTTGACAAGTACTCCAGTACTAGCTCTTTCTGTCGACAATGAGCCATACGTGGTCTACACTGATGCATCCAAATTTGGACTTGGGTGTGTTTTGATGCAGCAAGGCAAAGTGATTGCATATGCATCGAGACAGCTAAGGAAACACGAGGTAAACTATTCTACACACGACCTCGAGATGGCCGCAGTCGTGTTTGCACTGAAGATATGGCGATCTTACCTTTATGATGCAAAGGTCCAGGTGTTCACGGACCATAAGAGCTTGAAATATATCTTCACTCAACCGGAACTGAACCTTAGGCAAAGAAGGTGGATGGAACTGGTTGCAGATTATGACTTGGATATTGCCAACCATCCGGGAAAGGCAAATCTGGTTGCTGATGCCTTAAGCCGGAGGAGAGTAGCTACAGCTTCAGAGAGGGATATGGAAGAACTGGTCCACATAGTTGGAACGTTGAGACTGGCTGCCTTGACTGACGAAGTAGAGCCGTTGGGTCTTGGTGCAGCAGACCAAGCGGATTTGCTGTCTAGAGTCCGCCTTGCTCAGGAAAAGGATGAGGACCTGATCAAAGCATCAAAGAAGGAGAAGACTGAGTATCAGACTTCAAACAATGGGACAATTCTGGTTAATGGACGGGTGTGTGTTCCAAGGGATAAGGAATTGCGGGAAGAGATTCTTAAGGAAGCACATCAGTCAAAGTTTTCGATACATCCAGGGGTGAATAAGATGTATCGTGACTTGAAGAGATATTATCATTGGTTTGGATTGAAGAGAGATGTTGCAAAATGGGTAGCTGGGTGCCCAACTTGCCAATTGGTTAAGGCAGAGAATCAAGTTCCGAGTGGACTACTCCAGAGCCTACCCATCCCATAATGGAAGTGGGACATGATCACGATGGACTTCGTGACTGGCTTGCCAATGAGAGAAGGGAAGGATGCTATCTGGGTGATAGTGGATAGACTAACCAAGTCTGCGCATTTCTTGGCAATCAACAAGTCAGACAATGCAGCGGTACTGGCTAAGTTATATGTGGAGCAGATTATTAGACTTCATGGAGTTCCAGTAAGCATAGTGTCAGACCGAGACTCCAAGTTCTACTCGGCTTTTTGGAGAGCAATGCAAAAGTCTATGGGAACAAAAGTTCACATGAGTACAGCATATCATCCACAAACGGATGGACAATCAGAAAGGACAATCCGAACACTTGAAGACTTACTGCGAGCTTGTGTTCTGGATTGGGGAGAGAACTGGGATCAATACTTGCATCTGGCTGAGTTTTCATACAACAAGAGCTATCATGCGAGTATTGGCATGTCGCCCTATGAAGCACTGTATGGACGACCATGCAAAACGCCACTATGTTGGACCCAAGTGGGGGAGCGCAGCATTTTTGGTCGAGACTTTGTGGAGGAAACAACTGAAAGAATCCGAGTCTTGAAGATGAAAATGAAGGAGTCTCATGACAGACAGAAGAGTTATGCAGATAAACGCAGAAAAGAACTTGAATTTGAAGTGGGTGATGTGGTTTATCTCAAGACCGTCACTTACAAAGGCAAGGAGCGAGCAACAAAGAATGCAAAACTCAGTCCAAGGTACATGGGACCATATAAGATCTGGAAAGGATTGGAAAGGTCGCCTATAAGCTGGAACTACCCCCATCAATGGGACAGTTCCATAATGTGTTCCATGTATCTATGCTGAGGAAATGCATAAGTGACTGAGACAATGTGGTTGCGGAACCACCATCCGACTTAAGATCGAACCTTACTGTAGAGGGACGTCCAGTCCGGATCATTGGCAGGAAATCTAAGCCAGAAGGCAGAAAGAATGTCAAGCTGATCCAAGTCGTATGAGACTGCGACGGTGATGAAGAAACAACTTGGGAACCAGAAACCAGAATGAAAGCTGAATTTTCAAAGTGGTTCGACAAACTTAAATAAAATCCAGAAAGAAAGACTCGAAGGACGAGTCTAACCCAAGTGGGGGAGACTTGTAGCGCCTATGTTCCGCGGATCGAAGCTAGGATGATCCAAAGAATGACTGGTTGGGCAGTGGGACGTACTGAATGGGTTGGATGATGCTAGAAAGAGCTGGCCAGAGTTGGACGGACTGACCGTGGATGGATTCGGAGAGTCGGATCGATGTCTGATCAGGTAGCAGATAGAATGAACCCATAGTTCGGATAAAGCTAGGATCATATCTGTTTTTGAGCCAACAAAGCTCGGTCAGTCGTTCTTACGCTCGAATTATGGTTAAGTAGTTCGGTTTGTAAATGTTCGGAAGTGTTCGGACAGCACGATGAAGAATCCAAACGAAGTGGGATTTTCGGACAAGGATGGTCGGATCCGGACAAGTATTGTCGGATTCGGACAGGACGGTTGAGCTGGTCGGCTTAGTCATCAATCTCAGAATCCGACCAAACGGTTAGGAAAGTCCGGCTGAGCTGAAATAAGCTGATTCAGGTAGTAACGGCTGAATTCGGACAAGCTTGGTCCGATTCAGACATAGCGGTTGGACTGGTCGGCTGGGACAGTCAGCTTAGCTCGAGTTTTCGTCTAAGTAAAATTGGCGGGAACTGTTACTGTCCGGTAAGGGAAAAACTCGCGCTGTGATGCTTTGGAGCGCGGGGTGACGGTTATTGATCAAGATCCGCGAGGAAATAAGCGGAAACCGTTTTATGGGTGGTTTCTCGGGCCTAAACCGCCCAACTGCTCATTTAATCGTCTCCTTGCTTCATTTCTTCATGTCCAACTGCGAAAAACTCTAAGGAAAAACCAGAGAGCAATTTCGAGAGAGAAAGGTCCGATCAAGAGAGAAACTTCGATATTTGGCTGGATCGATCATGTCCGAGTCAAGTACGATCGTCTGTTGGGTGATTCTGACTGTCTGAACGTTTGAAGATCGAGAGGAAGCTGCGCAAGAGGTGTCAGGAATACCAAATCAAACAGAACATACTGACTCTAAGATAGGGTGAGTGTGCGACCGTAGCCTAAATACTGAATCGTAGTCTGATTGATAGGATTGTTCTATGTATTGATTGCTTGTCTAATTCGAATTATCTGCACTGTTCTGGCTTGGATCGAGAGATTGGTTCCTTCCATTGACGCATGTGGATCAGTTCATGCGCCTAGAGCCGTTTTAGACCTGCTAGGTCTTGACTGGATTCAATGGCGCTTTGGCTTGGGACGATCGGATCGTCCAAGTAACTGACTGATGATAAGCATGTCCGATTATTGTGTCAATGACTCGATTGCCTTACTCTGGCTAAGTGGGATGGGATGACCGCTCTCACTAAGCATTATGTTGCTTATGCCTCCTTTGTTTTGGATGCAGATCAGGATCAGACCCGCAAGGGTAAAGACATAGCTTGACCGCGGGACTAAGGCAGGAAGGAAGGATGGTAGATTTGGGTAGATATAGGACGGGTTTAACTTGTAATAGCTTATAAGCGAACTCACTTGTTAACTCGAACCTCTGATTATCTATTCAAATCTTATTATGCTTGATTGACTTGTCTGGAAAATGAACTAAAACGCTAAAAATAATTCTAAGTATGAAAACTTAAAAATGGCCTTAGTCTGGCCGAGGAAGTCGAGACAGACTCGTACTGATAGTGAGAAAAAAGGGTCGGGTCCCTTCAGTTTGCCCCGCGCTTTGTGGGGGATTTTTTTATTTTTTAATTGTTTGAATTAGTATTTATTTTAGTTTTAAAGGTTTAATTATAGAATTTTGTGAATCACTATTTCCATGAAAGTTTTTGCTTATATAGAATATAAGAATTTTAAGAGTCACGGTTGACTAAAGTACATAATGTCATACTTATAACTTAATGAGATGTTGATTTATTTTAGTTAAGTTTATTTTATGTGCTATTTGTCGGTTTTATTGTGTATTTTATTGTATTGCTTGTCCAGATTTTGAAATTATTTACTTGAATTTTTTTTGTTGCGGTGAGATTATGTTAGTTTTTAATATGCATTATTTTTTTATTTTTTTTTATTTACATAATTAATTGCTTACATAGAGTAAATCATGAAAACAAACTTTTTAAATGTTTACAGTATTAGTAGGTGATGCACTTATTTTGATGTTATTATGGTGACTGACCGTGTTACAATGTCATTTATTTGTTACTTTTATCTTTTTATATTTTGTTAAATAACATGGTAATTTGGTTACTCTAACCTTATGAATCAAATTTTTAATACATTTCTAGCATAGGTTCCTTTTAGCATAAGTTTGTTTTAGTTTTTTTTTTCATGTAAGCGTGTCCTAATATATATCATTTTGGTAGAATTAGTGTTGCTTTCTTAACGTTACAGATAACTATTCAAGAAAATAGTGTTATGCATGAAACAATGTCTACCTAAATTTTGTTAAGGTATTTTTAAAAATGTGAGAGATGATTTTGTAATATCATCTTGTTTTCTTTATTAGCGTTTGTCATTGCTTTAATGATGGTAATATAGGTTATTTTAATTATTTTATTTATTATATTTTGTTAATTTATTAAAAAATGTTTTAATTATGTATGTGATGTTCATTATGCATTTCCGCCATTTTCATGTTAATTTATATAATCTTAAGTTTGTGCCACAAAAAAGTATATATATATATATATATGAGAGATTTTCTTCCTTTTTGTAGTCTAAGTATGATGGAATGTGAAAATATTATCATAAATATATTTTTTCTTATGTATTTTAATAAAAAACTTTTTATTATTTTACATATATTTTTATTAGATTATGTATTTTTAATAAATTATTATTTGTTGATCAATTTTTTTCACCAAACTCAAATTTTATTATGTAGTTAATTAAATTGTTATTGTTTTATTTGTTATATTTTATCGTTTTAAATTTTTAAATTAATTATTGTAAAAATATTGTATTGATTATGTATTAATCATTGTTTAGAATTTTATTATTTCATGTAAATTTTTTTGAGTTCAACCTTAGTGAAGTGAAAGAAATAAAAAAAATTTATTAGATCTATTCTTTTGAAGTGGCCTAAGTTTGATGAAACATGAGAAAAATATGTAACCATATTTTTATTTTTTTTTGTTCTTATTATTTTTTCTAATTTTTTATATTGTATTTTTCATTATATTATATAACTTTATCAAAATATTATTTATTTTCTAAACTTCCATTAAACTTAGGTTACATTATTTACTTCATTGAATTTATTATATTTATTATATTTTTTCTAAATCATTATTTTGATTATGCATTAATTTTTGGGTGTGATTTTCATCATTTTTGTATAAACTTAGATTTCGTGGTCAAATAGAAGAAAATCAATTCATTAGATTAATTTCTTGTATTTTTATAAGCATGAGTATGATAAAACGTAAAAACAATAATGTAATAAATGTTTAAATTTTTGATATTAGTTTTTAAAATTTATGTTTTTAGATTCACTAAGTTATTTTATATTTACAAAAAATATTTTGATGTCAATATTTTGATGGGTTACAAAATAAATATTGATTTAAATAGTTTTATGGATTATATTATCTGTTTGTTGATTAATTTGGGTAAAAAAAAATTAAAAAAATTATAGGACAATTTCTAAATTTTGAAAAACTAAAATGATGTTTCTATTTTTATGGGTGAAAATTGAAATATTGATTTAAATATATTTTTGGATCATTATATGCTTTGTTAATTGATTTGATTGAAATGTTAAGAAAATAAAAAATTTAGGACAATTAAATAGTTTTAGAAAAATTATGTGTATTTGTCAAATTTTTAGATAATTTATTGATGAGATGGCTTAAGGAAAAGAGAGTAAGTTCTCGTGTGTATATATATATATATGTGATATATCGAATGTAAATACACATATATGTATCCTACAAATTTATACATGTAACGAATGCTTACATATTTTATAACAGAAAACAATATAAAACTTCACCACATTTTATAATATTCCAAAGCCGGTTTCACGATATACTGGAACCGTGTATGGAATTGGTAAATCCCACACACTATTTTATGCTTGTCACGTCGGCACAGTGACACTGTAAGTCGTGCATACACGTTCATATCACAAGTTGCTTTATGTTATTACTCCAAAACCATTAATCTAATTAGAAAAGTAAATCTCTTTGTCGACGCTATGTAACCTATATAAACACATGAAACGTTTTCAAAACATCACTTGCTTTTTCTACAATCCAACATATAAGCAAAGCAAGCCTCCCCAAAAAGAAATGGTTTTCTCACGCCTTTCATTTGCTGCTTCTCTCGTTGTCTTCTCATCTATAATCATATCCTCAGTTGCTAATTACGGCAATGAAGTCAACCCCGAGACCGGAAAGTTTATTCCTGTCGCCGTTGAAGGTGTCATCATGTGCAGGTCTGGTTACAAATCTTACCCAATTCAAGGTATTATATTTCTCCTTTAACTTGTAACCACGAAGAAAGGTAAGTTTGACAAGAATGCGGTATTAATGGTGTTGATTCGTAAAAATCTCATTATACCAGTAAATGCTACTTTTTTGAACCGGAAAAAGTGCATTTAATGGATAAAGAAGTTTTTTTTAATAAGTAAAATAACGAGTATCTGGTAGGCATTATCCGAGATGTGTTATTCAATCCGGGATCCGTTCCAATCCATTTCCCAAAAAAAAAAATCTGGATCCAAATTCAGATAGTGATTTTACGGATCCAAACTTATTATATATTTTTAAAAAATTTAAAATATAATTATTTAATATATGTATACTATATATATGTTTTATATAAAATAACTAATTTTTTTAAAAAATAAATAGACTTTGAATAAATGATTAATTAATTAGTTTTTAATTTAACTTTGAATTTTAACTTATTAAAAAAAAAATCTGAATTTAGATATCCGCAGATATTTAGATTTTTAATCCGGATATATTAACTCTGGAAAGCCCGAATCCATATCAGAATACTAGTTTTACGAATATGACGAATATGGATCCGAATATCTTAAAATATTTTGGATATCAGATCCGTCTTAAGATTTTGAAATTGTACAAATACGAGTCTAGGAAATCGTAATTTATTAATTTCACAAGTCAATACACAAACCATGAAACGGGTAATAACCTCTTTTTTGGGTGTTCTTGCTTTCGTCGTGATTGATTTAGGTTTGTTGTTTGTTTATGACAGGTGCTACGGCAAGAATTGCATGTGTGAAGACAGACGCATATGGCAAAGAGATAGTTCCAATCTCAATAATGAGCAGCAAAACTGATGCTAAAGGTTACTTCTTCGCCACGTTATTCCCTTCACAGCTTCGTGCAGGAAGGACGGTGACCAAATGCAAAGTTTTCCTTTACCAATCTCCAAACGCTGATTGCGATTTCCCGACAGATGTGAACAAAGGTGTGAGAGGAATGTCATTGAACAAGTACCGTGTTCTTGAAGACAAGAGTTTCAAGCTTTACTGGGCTGGTCCTTTCTTCTACACCTCTGAACCTACTTACTATTAAACAAAACTTCTTCTAATGGACGTCAAAATTTAATGTGTTCTTTGAGAGTCTTTTTGTTCGTTGTCTGAAAATGAGCTGAAACTTTCATGTATTTTATGTTTTGTCTTTCTTGGAAATTTTAACATATCTATAAACCGTGTTGTGAAGAACATGCCATTTTTACTCTTATGTGCAAGTATAAGTTTTTTACAGGAGTGTATCTACATATTACATTTGTATGTTCATCCCACTTTCTGGTCTTTATATACAATGACCTGGATTTATTGAACACAAAAACATCTAAAAAGAATTTGACTCTCTTTATATGGTTTGTTTTCAAACAAAATGATATATATATATATATAATTATAAGAGCTCTCTACCTCTACTTTGAGCAACCATTACCAGACTCTTTCTCTTGTCAAGTTTGATTATCTTTTCCAGTGAACATAACGAAACTTCATGGCCAAAAACATCGAGTCCTTTAGCTTTAACACTCAAGAACTTGAGCATTATCTGTTGATCTTGGCCAGCTGCAACCACTGGACCATCCCAACACACCCAAGATTAGATCCACCTTTGCACAAACGGTAACCTGGGGGAGTTCAGATACATATAGACACTGACTGGTTAGGTTTACTGGTTCAAAACCTATAAACAAGGACTTAAAAGAGAGTTTTAGAACATGTATATATTACCAAACTTTCAATGTTTGCTTCTATTTGAAACAACATTACTGCTAATCCTCTTCCTCTGTCAATCTCGGCCTGCAAAAAAAAAAACATGACATTTGTCAGATAGGACATTAGAAACTATAAAATTCTACAAGTAACGTTTTACAGTTAAAACACGCACCACGCAAGAACATACTGCAATGCCTTCCGCTGCAAGGACTGTTGTAACCTCTGCGATTATGCCTGTGATGATATAAAAATTAGTTTTTTGATTTGACTATCTCAACAAAGAGAGATAAAGAGAAGTGGTTTTGGATTCATGACCATAAAAAGCAAGTGAAGAACATACCTTTACGATCCATGGATACAACACATAACCAGTCGATAGAGTGACCTTCAAGATGATGCCATGAGTCGATTTTACTGGCTCGCCAACTCTCTAAACCGGGCAACACTTCTTTATAAGGAGGGATGTTAGCAGGAAAAATCTTGGCAATTCCATCTCCAGGTAAGAAGAACTCTGGTTTTTCCAAACTCGAGTTTTTGATGGCTTTGTTGTGTTTCCCATTCACCTTTGGGGCCCAAACGCTCCCGTTTTCAGAAACGGGTGCTGCGTTTCTGCTTTTGTCTTGCGACTGAAACTGCTTAACATTAACGAAAATTTTCTCCCACCACTGTAGGCTCTTTCTTGAATCTTCTGTGAGATCTTCCACGTCACTTTCAGAGTCCGCCACAAAGTCATTCACTCGATCCTGGGTTATTTCTGCAGCACATTGCGCAGCTTGCTCCCTTAGGAACTGGAAGAAGTTGAGGAGGCATCAATTAGTAATAGTGAAGCTAAATAAGCATAAAGTAAGCAAATAAAAACAACATACCCTCATGATCTTGTGTCTTGCACTCCTTGTTTTGGCATGTTGCAACCACTGTTTATGTCTCTGAAAAGCAGATTTACTTGAGAGGGCCTGTGATGTGGCATTAATAATAAAACATGAGAGCTCATAGAACCTAGGTACTAGAGCATTATAAAGCCAATCAAAATTTTCATAAGCAGGAAAACAGAAAAGGTACAAACGTTGTAGGTGAGTATCTCCACGACCTCGGCATTCTCAAGAACGTGCGTTGGAGAAACAAGATTACCATTCACCTACAGTTTCAAGCAATAAATTATCCTTAACCTCTTGTACAGTTGTCTGTTTTCAACGATAATAAATAGAGAATTCAAACGTAGCATATGGAAAGAAAGAATGACAGGAAAGTGGAAAATACCTTTGCTGCGACCATCTTGTTTCCGATTTCCGTGTGAATCAGATAAGCGTAGTCAACAACGGTGGCCCCTTTAGGAAGGTTCTTTATCTGCAAGTAGAGAATACTTAAGCAAAGACGTGAAATTTTAAAAATGGAAGTTCCAGAGCTTAGTCTTTTTACCTCTCCTTTAGGTGTGAACACAAACACACGACTACCTAAAAGATCCCTCGTAATGGTATCCACAAATTCTCTAGAGCTCATGTTACCGACAAACTCCTCTTGCCATTCCCTAATTGCATTTAGCCACCCGATCTGGCAAAAAGAAACTGTCACGACATAAGGAACCGTTCTCTGCAATTTTTATTTGAGACTTGAGAGTATGGTAAAGAAAATACCCTGAGTGCAAAGTCTGCATTGTTGAGGCAACCTGTCTTCCCCCTTGAATTTCTACCTACAGGAACTTGATTTCCAGATAATCCAGCAGAAAGAGCTCTGCCATTATAGTAAACAGCAATCCCCCTTTCGGCTATCAAGTCCATCTCCTCCGTTCTGATCTGCAGAGAGAAATGTAGTTTTAATACCCAATCAAATCAGCTCTTTTTAAAAACTTTCCAAATGAATCTAACTCAGAATGTAACTGTATTTGGCGTTTTCCTCAGAACTGTGATTAAATAATATCATCAAATACCTGAACCTCCAGCCGGAACATACTCTCATACAAGAACGGAATTACAGTAGTATGGAGGCTCTGGTAGCCATTAGGCTTCGGTGTCGCAATGTAATCTTTTACCTGTAACAAAAAACGTAAGACATATGCTCTGATGAAGTGTAGTGAAAATATATCCTGAACGAACGGAAGATTAGATACATACAGTTCGGGGAATAGGTTTCCAGATCTCATGAACTAGCCCAAGAACATGATAGCATATCTGCATTGATGACAAAGTGAAAAAGTTAAGTGAAACACCAGAGCGTATTGGAACAAAAGATACCCGCTTCCTTTTCATTGGGGTTTCACCTGTTGTGGACTGCACAAAGGCCCGACCCCCACAGAAGGTTTTGGCTTTACAACAATCCTTAACTGATAAAATAAAGCAATATTAACAATCATATTAGGTTGGCAAATGGAAGTTCTGTATTCAAAACCTTTGATACATTTTGGAGATGAGTGTACAACACAAACCTGAGCAATCTGGTTGTAATCATTAATTGATCCTTTTGATTTGAGCGCAGCTTTGTATATGCTGTATGCAAAAATAAGAGACTTCAGATGCTGAAGGAAAGGGTACGATTACAGAGTATAATGAAGAAGCAACTTGACGGATTCACCTGTAAGTTTCCTTGCAAACAGATCGAACATCAGTATTCACAGTAACAAGGTCCAGAAACTCATCATCTTCAATCTTTTTCACCAAAATTCTGTTTGCCTAAGATACACAGTACACTCTGTGAATACAGATGGATAAAATAAACGACCAGATGACTTCACAGCTCGAAAAGTCAAATAGGTTGATAATGAACATCCTTCTCTAATTTTCTTTCCGTTTTGAAACAACGTTTTGGCAATTTAACCTAGAGCCAATAACAAGTTGAAGTTACCTCACTGAGTTCTTTCTCATGCTCTTTGTAGAGGTTAGCGATCCTGCTTGTGACTCTCTCATAATCTTCAGCACTTACGTACATGAAAGATAGATTTTCCAGTTCAGACTGCAAGATTAGAACCACAAAACTCAGAACGCCGAGGGACACAACAGTGAGTTAACTAGCTTTATATAAACTAAAATGCATTTCAAATGAATTGACCAGAAAACTATGCTACCTCATGGCATAATATTGTTTTAAGAATAATAGGAAACAAAAACAATAAGTAAAGGTTATACCTTTACTGAATACATTCCCAGCAATTTCGCTAAAGGAGCAAAGACCTGCAAAGTCTCCGCTGCAATGCTGGACTGAACGAAATTCGCAAAAATCATTAGTTTATCGCAAATGAAATATAGAGCTGAGAGCGGTATGGGCAACACATCTCAACTAATTGAAGGAATCACCTGCTTATGGGGAGGCATGTGGCAGAGAGTTCGCATATTATGTAACCGGTCAGCTAGCTTGACAATAATAACGCGGACCTGGAATGAAGCAGTTAGTCTGCTGATGAATAATATAACCACACCAGCTGAAACACAATCTTATAAAATTGAAACCTCGTCCGTCATGGCC
Organism: Sinapis alba; assembly: GCA_012274485.2. Classification (NCBI taxonomy): domain Eukaryota; kingdom Viridiplantae; phylum Streptophyta; class Magnoliopsida; order Brassicales; family Brassicaceae; genus Sinapis; species Sinapis alba. Next base: position 66,401 of record MU106203.1, on the reverse strand, counting down.
AGAAACATCTGCCGCAAATCATCTGCTTTAACATCTTGTATTGATTCACTTTCGGTTTTACACTTCAATTTTCCCAGTTTGGACACCTAATAGAGAAAAATCTTTTATGAATAGATGGAACTTCATGTCAAATGAAGCGTAGAGCTGTTTCTCTATACGGTTAGCAGATAGGAAAAATGTTGTAGCAAACACAAATATGCAGACCTTAGTCTCCCCTTCTACAATGTGACGTACGGTTGCACCAAACTCTTCTTCTATTTTCTCAAAAGTAATAAAATTTGTATCCTCGACCGTGTCATGAAGTAATCCAGCAACGATAGACTCCCAATCCAATTCCTAAACAAGAAGAAAAACAACTGAACAAGGTTTCCAACTTATTCTCGAGTGAACCATATTCGTAATGTATGACGCAACTCACAAGTTCCCCAAGGATACGAGCAACTGCAACTGGATGTATAATGAAAGGTTCCCCACTACGTCTCTTTTGACCATGATGTGCCTCAAACGCTAACTGCACAGACCTTTCTTACTGAATTAAGAGATGAATAACAGAAAACTGAAATATACTCCAATAAATTAGCACGTCAAGGGGGCGATGATAGCTGAAAGAGGCGTTTTGAATAATAAGAAACTTGTATCATCATACCTTGAGGCCCTTTTGAACAAACTCTAATTCTTTACAGGATAAGTAAGATATCGAAGGGAAAAGGTCCTGCAGAGATAACCATCCATCGAAGTGGTAAGAGTACAGTGGTAGCAAGTGCCACTAAGAATGAAGAGGGCAGGGTCTACTACCTCCCATAATGTTTCGACAGTAATATCGTTGGAAGCCCCAGAAGATTCAGATGATAAGCAATACAGTTCACATCTTTTATGACCACCACCACAAGATGATCTGAAACTCTCTAAAATATTTCCTACAGATTTGATTCTACTCTTTCTACGACATAGATACAAAGCAGGTGGATGAGCAGTGCTAGCGAGGAACCCAGTTAAGGCTCTAGGAGCTTTCCAAGCACAGGAGAGAGCACTGCAATCACTTGTTGCAATTGCATTCCCATCTCCTTTCGTTAGATTACATATGTTCACACATTCCACAGACACTGCAATTTACACCCGCAAATGAACACTTACTTAAAGAATCACTAGTGGACAACCTAATCATTCTAGATCCAACTTTCTTTTACTCAATGACCCAACAAACACAAACATATCATAGCACAATGGCCAGAACGAGAAGGAAACTAGGTTTCAACATGTAATGGTACTTGAACACATTCCCTGCAACATAACAATCGTGAAAAGCCTCCTTCTTTCCTAAGGAAACATTTCGCTAGATGGGAACTCAAGCATAACAATCGCCACAAAGCATCTCCTAACCACTGCCTTGGAAAGGGATAAAACAAAATCAGAGAGGAAGCAAAGGGAATACGCACCGGACATGGAAGAAGCCATTGCTAATGAGGCAAAGCAGCTATCCTACTGAATCGATTCAACATTTGATCAAACAGAGATTGAGAACTCTTAAAGCGACTGAAAATTCGATTAGGTGGAGAGGATAGACGCAGGAAGAGACAGATAATCTCATCAACTCTCGCTCAGAGGCGAGTTAGCTCTGAGTCCTGCTGACCACACAATTGTCGTCCTTTATAAATAACTAGATCTATTGTCCCATACCTTCCCGAAAATACATTTAAATATACAGTGTCACTTAAACACATTTCACACATATTAAGAAAATGATTGAAATGTATTTATGATTGTATTAATTACATCTATTTGACCAATAATATTTGAGATAAATAAATTTATTTATAAAACCAATGCATTTTACACTTAATATTAATCTATAAATTACATTGAAAATCTAAAATAACATTCTTTGTGTAACAAGAAAAAAATGGTAAAATGACACTCTTTATGAAACAGAGGGAGTATATTATTTTTTTTTTCTTTGTATTTAAATTATATAGTGGTTTATAATGTTCGGCCAAAATAATTTTAGAATCTTTGACAAAAAAAAGAAATTTTACAATTATTTTTTGATTACCCTTTTGTTGTGGCTTATTGATGAACTTATGTTTGAATGAAGCTTGAATGTTCAACGCTTCGTTACTATAGGTAAGTTTATGTTATTCCTCTTTCTAAAATTTCTAATTATTTCAATTGTGTTGTTGGAATAAAATTGTGTCGCTAGTACTGAAGCGAGTAATAAGTAGCACTGAAATTATTAAAGAATATAGTTAGAATTCATTGTACACTCATGATAAGTGTTTTCTTTTTATAAATATATGTTTTTGGATTGTGACTTGTTACCACAATGATCTGATATTTTAAATTTCAATGACCAAATAAATTATGTATACAAAAATAAATATATGATATAAATATAACATTGATAATAATTAAAAATAAACCCCAAAAAACTTGGAAGTGTGAAAGGTCTGTGAGGATGGATTTGAAAACTCACTTCTTGTTAATTTGTCAGTTCATCTCAAATTTCAACAATATAATAATGTGAAGTGTGAAGAGTTAATCTTCATATGATTATGTGTTTGCGTTGTCTGATCACAAAATTTGATTCTCATAGTCTTAATGACTGAGGTCATGCTTAATCACCGCTCATGTATTTAACAAACTTGGTGACTTTCTATGTGCATTCAATAACTATTGCATTTTAAAAAAAACACATATGATATTGTAAGATGTTATCGGCCTGAAGCTAATGTGTATGAACTTATACTCGGCTTCTGAAGTTCTGAATATAAGGAGACTGAAGACTCTATTATTCAGTATATAGCACATGGGAGAATCATGAGATGAAAATCAGAAACATAGACTTTCTTTAAATAAATTTGTTTAAGAACTTTGATCCTAAATTATACTCTTATCTCTATAAAGAAAATCTAGAATCTGAAACACTTAGCATATCACATGGGAGAAGCAAGAGTCCAAAAGTAGCAACTTAAAGGGGAAATTAGTGCAACCATAAAGGCACATTGAAATATGAAGACTACTTGTGACCTTCTAACTACAAAAAGACATTTTACATGCTTGTATGAGGGTAAATGTGATCTTCAGGCTGTTACAGTCAAGTTGAGAATGTGGCAACAGTCCTGGGTAGCAAGTTACTAATCCAAACACCCATCCCTGACTTCTTCACCTTTACTTGTGGCTGCTCCTCCTCGAGTAACATGTTTCTTCTTTAAAACTTCAACATGTACACACAAAAAATGGAGTTACATAAAGGTCGCGACTCTCTCATTATTAAAAAAATTATGTAACCAACATGTTAAATATCTTAATTTCCCCTAATATTTTGACTTTAAATAGAACCTCTTTGGTTTATCTACCATGAAAGAGTTAAGTTTGGTTTATATGCCTAAACATTCAAACTTGATGTTGCTAACATAATACTTTCTTAGTCGTTACTAAAATGGAGAATAATAATCTCAAGTCTCTTCATATTATTATCCCTACTAAGATTGAGAACAATATTCTTTCTCAAAATCTCTTTAGATTCGTCCACATACCCAACTCACAACATGAAAGCTAATAGTCTGCGTCATCTGCATCGTGAAGGCTGTGCTTGTTCATGAACAGCTCCAAAGACATCAAATTTCCTCTCTAGATGAAGCATCTCCTCAAAATATATCTTCTTCTGCTCTTCTATCTGCTCTTCTATCTGCTTCTCCCTCTCCTCCACAAACTCTTTCTCTTGAAACACTATGAAGCTGGAGACCTCATCAGCCTTGCAGAAGAATTTAGTCACCCTTGTATTTCACCAGAAATGAAAGATTTATGTAAGTATGTATGCATACATCTGCGCAAATCAACAACTTCAGCACGCTCCTGCTGCTACAGAATCTTGAAATTCTCCTCCTTTGCGTCTCTTTATCATGTATTTGTCTGGATGAGTCTTTGGAAAACTTGTCTTGTGAATCCATCTTCAAACCACCAATTTTTCTTTTTCAAAACTAAAAAATTGATCAGTAGGCAATTCAATACAGCTGTTGTATATTTTCCGCGATTAAAAAAAAACATACCTTAGAAAATACTCATTCAGCTTGTAGTGTTGCTTCTTCCCATGGCAAAAAGAGCATCTGAAAGTATCCTCCTTCATCTTAACCTTTCCTCAGTTTCTTGTAAGTTTTTTTTCAGAATAGTCATATGAGAAATGTTATCCATCCTTTGTAGTATGTAGCCTGTAACACTGAGCTTACATGAGCGCACAACCACATATTCACTATACAAAAGAAGCAAACAAACATGAGTATAAGCATAGTTCATGAAGACCCCAAGATCAATCAGTTTAGGGGAACGCCTAAGAAACCTACGCCCCAGTCTAAACCAGACATAGCCAAGAAAAAGCACTGAAAATGATTAGTATATGAAATAGTAAATAAACAGTTACATAAGGTATATGCCAACCACATACAAAAATACGCCAAACAAAGGACATAACCAAAAATATGTGGGGAAACTAAAACCTATAGGAATATTACCATGTTGGGAAGAATCTTTCTTTGTCTAACCTCCCTAATTTTTGACCACGAAAATGGAGTTTTGACCTGATCTGTAATCAAGTAGAAGATGTGACAAAAAACAAAAGAAGAGTCAGTATTTCATGTTTCAAAACAATGAAATAAAAACATATATAATGGGAGTTTAGATTTATCTACTATCCTTCCAATATTGGTGCACTGAGACCAAGCGGTTCTAGCATCAATTTCTTTTTGTAGCTTCATAGATATCATGACTTACAACATGTACACCTAAATATTTGTGCTCCCTTAATGGTTTTACACCGAGGAGACACTTAAGCTCTGCAACCTGAACATACAAACACACACACACAAAAAAAGAAGAAGAGAATAGTCAAATTTCATAAACAATTATAAACTTTGGTGTTAGCAAATCGATCACTAAAAACAGCTTTCCATCCAGCCTTTGGCTCATTGACTTCCATCGCAATCTAATCCTGCAAAAGTATATCAACAATCAAACAATTTAAAAAATAATTAAACAATTCTTAAAAAAGGTTTAGATTAGGATCAAAATCTGACAAATTCATGAGGTCAGCTTCTGCTCTGATGCAAGTTTAATATTGTTTGTGTCCTACCACGAGCTGAGACACCTTTCGATGTTTCCTTTTAGCATCCTGAAAAAGATTGATGACATTCGTTTATCAGAATAGTAAGAGTCATATGATTGCTAATAGTAACTACAAATGAAAGAGTTTGTACTTGCCACAAAAACCATGAAGGACGTGCCAAGATCCTCCTCTTTCTACTTCCTGTCACCATTAAGGGAAGCTAATAAATTATCTAAGCAAATATTGACTTGTAAATAGCGAATCCAAACCTGTTTGTCTATGAGAAGAAGCTCGAGACCAATTAGAAATTCCCCTTTGCTGTGTTCCTCGCTTCCTGATTAGCTGAAACAATTGGTTCAACTGTCCCAAATCTGGAATGACAGATAAGATAAGAGCCTTGCCCGTTAATTTTTGCGATTTTGTATGTCATAGTTTGCTTTGATTTTTTTGTTTGCGTGATTCGGGGAAATGAGAGAATCGAGGAAAGAGATGACTATATAAGTTGACAACCTTATGGGATGTGAATAGATGCGTACTGTTTTCAAAGTAGCAGTGATTGATGAAGCTTTAGGGGACTTAGATGTGGGAGGCATATGTTGAAGATGATAGTAGAAGGTAATGGTAACGACGGTGAAGCTTAGGTGCTTTGGAAGAAGATGAAGCAAACATATCGTTTAGGTTGATTTGGGTGATGTGGCCTAATTCAATACTATGATAGGTTGAATTATGTTGCATACGTGGATAGGCTAAAAACTCAAGCTCAATCCCTTTTATATATTGGGATGATATTAGGGTAGGTTCGCGCTACGTACGAAATTTACTTTACGTGTAATGAATATAAATCTGTAATTGTATACTTCTTTGTCTGTGTTATATAAAATTTTGGAAGAAAAGTGTATAATAATGTTTATGATTTTTGACAATATTAATGTATGTTAAGATTATTATGTTTGATTTTGATGTTTGTATCTACGCTAATAGATTGCAACATATAACATATTATAGTGGGCAGGTGAGGTGTATATAGTGCTCTCGTTGTAATTTTTTGATAATTTTAAAGCCAAAATTGATTGATTAATTGTGGTTCCTTATATTGAATTATTAAAAATAAGCTTATGGATCTCATAATTATCATTTATATGGAAGGATTTGAGTCATGTTTTCATTTTGTTACGTTTTATATTAGGTTAAGTATATTATTTTAAAACTGAGTAAAACAGTTAAAATGTAAATCTATTTTTTATATTATAAATTAATACTTAAATGTATAGTTAAATAATTTTGTTTCATATATTTCAATTCATTTAAGATCGCTGCATAACTGTAAAGAAGATACCTTTAATGCATAACTAATTTACGTCTTTTGCAGCTCTATTATATTTATTTACTATTATGTAATTTTTTTAATTATATTTTTTATTTTCTATTAGTTTCTTAATTTGTATAATTTAATTAAATATTTTATAGCTTTTTGTAAATAAATAATATTTTTAATATTTTTTGATAAATGTAGATAACTTTAATATTAAAAATAAAATTATATTTTATGAAACCAAAAAATACCCAACTAACATGTTTTCTTTCATGTCATAAAACTTTACTTATTTTTAATTTATGATAGTAGTTTTTTTTAAATATTTTAGTAGTTTATTTAATTCATTTTTAAAAATTTTAATAATCTTTATAAATTTAGTTATTTTTATGATCATATGATGTCACAATAGTATTTATAATGCTTTTACATGAAAGATTAACTATTTAGAAATCTTAAAAAAAAATTGTGTATATTCTAAAACAAACTTTATTTTAGTTTAACATATTTTTTAAACTATCATTTATATAATTTAGATTGATACTTTAAAATGTTTATAATATATTTTGTGTATTTATTTGTATTTTATACTTACTAAACCTATATTAAGCTATGTGACTGAGTTTCTTTCTAAATATAATAATATATGATAATTATAAATTTATTATGATACTTTTTTCATACATATCACAAAAAAACTAAAAAAACACATAAAATAGTAATTATATTTTAATTATTAAAATTACAACTCAAATTGTTAATTAGATGAATCACCACATTCTATTCCAAATATTTGAACACGTTCGATAAGAACAAGAATTTCACAAATGCTATTAAAAATACTGCGTAAACTAACCAATAAAATTGGTATATTCTCCAGAATATTATGGTGTTTAAGTATACAATAAGATGTTGTTAGCTTTCTTTGATAATACACAAAACCAACAAAGTAAAGCTCAAGAGGACAAATCAAACCAAACGGTACTGCGAGACGCAAATACATAACTTATTATGTCCCAGTTTGAGAAGGTTTGTTCCAAAATCAATAGCAACGCTTCCAAAAATATTGATGAAATTACCGATGACACAATCTCCTATGTTTAAAGAACAGATACATAGATCATCTAAAGCTGAAAAATTAATGCAATCACAATCTCATGCTCTCATGTGATCTTAAAGCTTTGAAATCCGCAAGAGGAAAATCCATATAAGCATATTACTCAAGAAGAACTACGTGATGGAAACTTCAAGAGATACAAACAAAAACACATGCTTGCAGCTTGGGTTATAGGATATAAGTAAAATTATCCATAAAATTTCATAGATTATATCTTCAAACGTTAAATCTATTGCAATAAAAATCAAATTAAAAATTAGATTGGAGAAACACAACTTTGGCAATGGACCATGACCCAGGGGAAGGAACCATCCCTATTTGAACGATCCACTCTCTCAAACTGAGGAAGATAGCACCGGTTCTGAACCGTCCGATCAAGAAGATCACATACCCGCCCAAGCCGAGAGAGGAGGCAGGCGAGACCATTGAGTTCGAGGCGATGGTAGTCTGATCCGAAGGTGAGTCCGAGATCGAGAGGAAGAGTCTCCATGGCAGGGAGGCAAGGACCTCAAGCTCCATCCATCCACCTTTGCTGGGAAGGTTACCCGGATGCCTATATCGAGATTTTGAGATCATTTGATCAATACAACTTGAGAAAAAAATTTGAAAATCATACAAAACTGGTGAAGACTTTGCAAGAGAGAGAGAGAGAGAGAGTAATAGTGAAGTTGAGGATGGGAGTGAGAGTGAAAGTGAGGGTGAGGGTGAAGATGAGAGTGAGAGTAAGAGAGTGAATGTAAGTGAGAGAGTATTTGATCAATACTATATAAAAGAGCATTGAAGATTTTGAGAGAGAGAGAGAGAGAGAGAGAGAGAGAGAGTTTGAGATATATATAAAGAGAGATGCGAATAGAGCAAAATGAGAGAGATGCGAAGAGAGCAAAGTGAGAGAGATACAAAGAGAGACGAAATGAGTTTTTGAGACATATATATATAAAGAGAGAGTGTGACAAAAATGAGTGAGAGAGAAAGTGAGATACAAAGAGAGGGGGAGAGGGTAAAGAGAGAAAAAGAGTTATGCTATACTTATACACTCATGATTGTTATTATGCATGCAATATATTACTTATATTAATGTCCGCACATACGTGCGGGCGATCCACCTAGTTTACTAATATGTCTTGTCCCAAATTTTATTAATAATCTAAATGTATGAGTATATAAAATATGGATCATGTGTTCATACAACATGCATGATCATATATGCAGTTTTGTAAGAAGAAAAATACAAACTTATTTATCTAATAAAAAAAATTAAGACTAACAACTTTATTAATTCATTTAGGATTTTTTTGCTATTCAAATATAAATTATCCTACCTACTACCCTTTTCTAACAATGTTTCATTTGAATTTCTTGTAAACATTTATAAATAGATAACTGCACACAACATTTTCCTTCTTCACCATTTTAATAAATTAATGAAAGATTGCAATGATATACTTATGACTATTTATCGTTTTTCAAAGATCTAAACAAATAGTCATGATTTTAAAATTTGAGTTAATTATTTTTAGATATTACATTTACAATATGACAACATCTTAAAACTGATACAACTTTTATAATAAAATACACGATTCTTTTAAACTAATATATTTTAAACAATAAAAATATGAATTCTTAATCGTAAGATGATGAGACTAATTCTTAAATATTTTCACAGTATTTTAAAATTCATTGCATTTTTAACATGAAAACACATTTTGGATGGAAAATACATTTTTATGATGAAAAGATACATCTTAAAATTTTTACAATCTTTTTCAATAGTTACATATTGAAAAGACACATATTTATGTCAAGTTAATTTCATTTTCTATATATATATATATAATATAATCATACATCATTTCATAATTTGATAGCTTTTATGACTAACTTATTTTTATAATGAAGAAACACAACCGTTTATAATAAAAACATACAAATTTGGCATTAGAAAGAAAAGAAACAAAAGTATAGACATACACATCATTTCACAAATTTAAAACTTTTTAAAATTAATCTTTTTTATAATGAAAAACACATTAATTAGGATTCATATTATTAATAGATAAAGTTATATTAGATGGAAAACACATATATATTGTATGTACTATATATTCCAATATGCTCATTCAAAAATTTCCAAAACAAGTATATCACATATCATTTAACTTACCTCCACATATCGCAAACAATTTATAGAATGTGGTTGCTAAAAAACAATTTATAGAAAATTACGACAAATAAATACAAAGTAATTAATTAGTCGTAACAATAAATTTATGGAGTTAAAATAGTGTTGATGAGAAGAGCGTCCTTGCAAAGCTTCAAGAAGTTAGTGTTCCTACGAGCAAGCTCAGCGTCATTACCAGCACGTTCATTCAAAGCGTCTTCACAAGCCTCTCCATCACTAATTGCTGTATTAAGCCAAATATCAACATCGATATAAGCATTAGCGAGCAAAGCGGCGAGAGAATCGTCTAGCTGTGCGACTGCATCTAAGTAATTCTTAGAGCAATCGTCAAGCGTGTCTTCCAACGCGGGCTCCAAGTTCTTCTGTTTCAGTTTAGATTTGATGTAGAAAGACGTGTCTGAAGCGTTTGTGGATGCAACGCTTAATGCGATCACACCAAGTTTAGGCGCGGTTGCGGTTTCTGCTTCGTGACGTGACGTAAGGCTTGAAACGCAAAACACTTTGTCTTCAGATTTCTCACAGAGTTTTTCTGCTAAGGCTTTGCCTGTCTCAGTGAATGTTGGAGGTGGAGCTTTTCCGGCGATGACCACCGTGACAACGACATAGAGGAAAAGGAGAAATATCCTTCCGACCATTTTATATATATTTTGGATGTTTTTCTTATTTTCTCTCTTCTAGTAAGTATTAACAAGAACAATCAAAACATAATTTTGCTATTTAAAAAGCTTAAAATGTATTTTGGGTTATTCTATATTTAAGGATCTTTTTTGCTTCCTCTAATCTATTTTAGGTTTTAGCCAGCAACCATGTTTCTTATTTTGGGTTCGGACACAAGAAAGAAGGTCAATGGACGTTTGAAGTCAAATTTTAATTTATAATGGGCTTCAAAAATCAAAATGTGCAGTATATTGTGTATGTTCTTACTTCTTAGGGTACATTACTCTTGATGTCATCTTAAAATTGTACAGGTTCGTGGTATGACTGCGCAAAAATATTCGGATTCGAAGAACCAAACCAAAACTAATCTGAATTAAGAGATACTAAACCAAACCCAGCATATATATATATTCAAGCATTTCACTCTATTTGTGATTTGTTGCGAATAAAAACAAATTAAATAACTGATTTGAACTATAGCTTACATATATTTTGGATTAGTTTACAACTTTAAATAGTTTGGGTAAAAAATAGCTTTGGTTTTATCATCGTTTACCATTTTCTTCATTTTTTTTTCTGAATTCTCTCTATACCTAAATCCGCTCTGTCTCTCCGACTTTGGTGGCTCTTATAGCACCAGAGTCAGATTATTTCTTCTTGCTCTTCATCTCTTTTGTCTCTTCCACTGTTCTTCAACTTTTCTTCTGATTTCGTCTGATGAACAGAATGATCTTTAAATCTGGCTGGTTTGGATTGAAGCTCGCTGGAGATGCCGCATCTTTGTGTGTTTACGGAATATCTCTTGGATCAACGGTGCAAAATACTTAGTTGCTCTTCTCCTCCTTGTTCTTCTTGTCAGAATGTTTTCTCTGACGTCTATTGAGCCATGCATGGGCTGTCCTCTTTCTCATGAATCTTGGTTTGCTTCTTTGCTCTACTCTTTATATCTATTCAAAATCTCTTCAAAATATTTTAATTAGGTGAGTAAAAGTCATCTCGGTAGACAACACCAATTTCAGAGGAGCAATGTTCTGTTTTGCCAGATATTAAGATTTGGTTCAGTAACCAAACAGTAAGCTTCTCTGAGGAACTTATTTTGCTGGTTGGTCGGGGCATCTGTGATTTGTGTTCGTCTTCTTGTAGTTGCAGGTTTGTAAGTTGGTTTGTTTGTGTGTTCTTAGACTGTGTTACTTTGTTCTTATTTCATTATATATTTGGGTTAAAGCAATGAAGGTTTGTAATTCTTGGTGATCTTATTAGTTAGTTTTCAGTTTTTTTGGAGAGATTTTTTTCTGCCGGCCTATGTCTCTGGAGACTTACTGTTGGTATGCCGGCTTTGTATCTCAAAAGATACATCTTTTATTGTGTTAATGAAAATTTCAGATGATAAAAAAATCTTAATTCTAATTGTTTTCGTAGTTATTTTTGGATAAAAAATAATTTTCTGAAATATATTCCAAATAGTATACAAACAAAAACCAAAAACCAAAAACCAAAAACAAATGATGTGAAATATTTTTAATAGGCCAATTTGGCTAGAAAACCATCAAACATAAGATTGTTAGGATTCTATTAGAAAAATAAAAAGATAATTAGCTAGTAGGATAGAGGAACATAAGTGAAATTACCCACTTGTCACGTCCCGTTGCAATATCCCAATTGTATAGATAGGCTACAGTGCTTGGTAGGCATATCAAATGAGTGCACACAACATATATGATTCAGTCATTATTTAAATCTTAAGTCCTAAATTCTAAACTTTAAAACATAATCTTAAACCCTAAACTCAATTTTAACTGCTAAAAGCTAAACCCTAAATATTAATTACTAAACCCTAAATCAAAATATAAATCCTAAACCCCAATAGAATGAAACAAAATAAATAACATAATAAATACTTGTGAGATTATGAAATGTCTATAATTGTATGGAAGAAGTTGATGTTGACTCCAACTTCATCCATACTTTCTAAATACTAAACCCTAAACTTATTCTCAACTCTTAAATACTAGACCCTAAACCCTAATTACTAAACCTTAAACCCAAATATAATTTTTAAACCCAAATAAAATGGAACAAAATAAATAATATAGTACATATTGATAAAATTATGAAATGTCTATGATTATATGGAACTGGGTATTTTAGCCACACTTGAGGGCATGCATATTTTATAATTTATTTATTAATATATGCATCACTGATTAAAAATTATAATAATAAACTATTATTTATGTTTTCATTTGAAAATTGTTACGTATTATAATTTTTTTTAAAATCTCTTCGTACACTATATTCATTATTAATAAATAGATCTTAGAAATCATTCAATCGTCTCTTTTCAATTATATAAAATTAAGAATAAGATTTTTACTTGAGTAATATTTAGTCATGTTAGAGCTTGTTACGAAAAAACACTTAGCAAATAAAAGTATAGATAAGTTAATACTAACTCCAACTTCACCTACAATTTTTACATACTAAATTCTAAACCCTATTCACTATATCATAAGTTCAAATATAAAACCCTAAACTCAAATATAAAAATCTGAAAATAGTATAACTCTAGTCACTAAATCTGAAACCTAAATGTATAGCATGTTATCGGTATAACTTATATCATAATAACAACTAACACAATCAATCTATATCTGATATAATGAGTTTTTTTATGACCAAGACAACAATGAGGAGAGAATAACTGGGGAAATAATGAATTTTGAATATTTAGCTGTAGGGCCAGCAACCATAACAGTCACGTCTACATGCATACCTAGTTGTAGGGATTTAGAGGTTCACACAATAGCCCGACCATTCACCTAATTTGTTTTATTTCTATGTTTATCCACCACAATTACTCTTTCTAATATCAAAATATTCAAAAGTAACCTAAACAAGAACGGAAATAATTGAGGAGTTTAACTCCTGAGAAAAATAACTATTCTGAAATATATTCAAAGAATATACAAATAAAGGCCAAAATCTCAAATAAATGATCTGAACCATCTTGATAGCACAACCGAACCAAATCCAATAGAAATAAAAAATACCTAAATAGGTCATATGTTTCTAATATCAAAATATTCAAAAATCAACATAAACTAGAACGGATATTTTAACGTTACCGGTAGTAGTAGGTACAAATCAAATCATATCTCAGATGTCTATATCCGACCAATATTAAATTAAATAAAAAATAACAGTAATTAATGTAAAACATGCATAAAACAAATATCAAAAATGACAGCACCATATTACGACAACTTCGTGTGAATATAATATGTGTGGAGCCTACCGGTACTATGCACACACAATAACTTACTTTTTACTTCTATATAAGATCAATTTCTATCATTTGTAACTCGCACCTCACCATCTTTATAATAAACTCTCTCTCTCGTATATTTATCTTATATCAGTATTATATATTTCTTACAAGTAAAAAATATTATCTTCAATTAATTTTTTTGATACAATAAAATTTTAAGTATTATTATAACACGTTATCAGCACGATTACTCTTCGATTCGGGAAAGTATATACCCTCCTATAATGGTTGGTATACCGCTATTATAAGAAGGTATACACAATTTAATAAAATTTATTATTTCGTGTTTTAGAAAATCAAATGGATAATATTGAGAAACTTCAGTTTTTGGCTCTGGAAGTAACTGAAGCAAATTACAAAACATGGATCACCAATATGGAGCTTCATTTAGATTTAGAGCAAATATTTGACACAATAAAAAAAAATCCACTTCTCATGAAAAAGCTAAAGCTGTAATATTTCAGAGAAAACATCTATATGAAAATCTTATGTATCATTATGCGAGAATAAAAGATCTTCTAGATCTTTGAAAAGCTCTAAAAGAGAGGTTCGATAATCAAAAGAAAATAACTCTTCTTCATGCACTCAATGAGTGAGCAAATCTACGATTTCAAGATTTTGGAAAGGTGGAAACCTACAATTCGGCTATATTGAGTATATAGGAACAATTAGAATATTATGGTAAGATTGTGACGAAAGTAGAAATTCTTGAGAAAACTTACTTCATGTTCCACAAAAATCATTATGTTCTATAAGAACAATACAAAAACTGTGAATTTACAAGGCTTTTAGAACTTGTTGTGGCGCTCATGATAGCAGAGAAAAATAATGAACTCCTTACTAAAAACTACAATATCTGATCCACAAGAACCAAAGCATTCCATGAGGTAGATGCAACATATGTAAAAAATCCAAAAAGGAAATAATTCCTATCATGGTCGTGGTCATAGATTTAGTAGTGGTCATGAAAGGAGTTACAACCCAAGAGGAAATGGATAAAACACATGAAATCGATATGATTGTGTTAAAGAGAAAGAAACCCAAGATAATCCTACTCATAAAAATAAGAACATTTGTTACATATGTGGATCGAAGGGATATTGGTCTCAAGTGTGTCAAACTCCTCTGCATCTATGTAAGTTGAACCAAGAGACTATCAAAGGCAAGGCAAAGGAAGTAAATTTTAATGAACACTTTGAGGATACAACATCAACATACCTTGAGTCCTCTAATTTTATGGATGATTTCGACTAGTGATGCCATAAAACAATTATTATTATGTATTTAATTTGCAGAATAATATTGTTTTCAGGATAACTAACATATAATTATTGTGTAATGTAAAACTATCGTTATAACAAATGTATAATTATAATATGTTTGTTTATGAAGTTTTATTTTCTAATGTTACTTGTGTGTTACAGAAATGGAAAAGAATGCAAATAGAATTATAACCAAGCAAATTAGTAGAAAAGTTTGTATACTAGATAGTGATACAACACACACTATACTGAAAGATATAGAGATATTTCTCTAATTTAAAGTTGGCAAAAATGACTGTCAACACAATATCAGATCCCACAGACTTGATTAAAGGAATTGGCAAAGTAAACTTTGTGTTGCCTAATGGAACAAAATTTTCAATAAATAATGCCTTATATGCTCCGAATTCTAAGAGAAATTTGTTGAGTTTCAAAGATATATGCCTTCAACGATATTAAACTCAGTCTGCAACTCAAAATAGAATAAATTATATATAGATATATATATAACTTCTGAAAAATCAGGCAAAAGCTTTGTACTGGAAAATTTTACATAGCATCCTTGTGGACTACATCATACTTATAGTGATGCAATAGAATCACATCTCGTTATCAAAAGAAAACCATAGTCTGTCACATTATGGCATGACCATTTCGATCACCCATGCACTACAATAATGAGAAAAATCATTGAGAGTAATAAAATGACATGTGCTGCATGTGTTCTTGGAAAATTAACCATAAGGCCATCGTCAACAAAAATTGATAAAGAATCACCAAAATTCTTGAAACGAATCCATAGTGATATATGTGGACCAATGCATCCATCACGTGAACCATTCTACTACCTTATGGTATTAATCGACGCATCCAATAGTTGGTCACATGTTTTATTGTTATCATCTTGGATATGGCATTCGCAAGATTTCCAACTCAGATAATCAAGATAATCAAACTAAGAACTCAATTCTTTGATTATCCAATTTAAAAAGTTAGATTAGATAATGTTGGTGAATTCACATCTCAAACTAAGAACTCAATTCTTTGATTATCCAATTATCGATCCTAGGGAGAAAATAAACAAGTAGGAAAAGAAATCAAACGGAGTGCATCATCTTTATTACGCCTTGATCCTCCTACAAAACAGCCAGAACTAGAAGTTTGACGTTTCATGCATTTACAAAATATAGCAAATCAGCTACCTGATGTATTCGCCGATACCAAAATGGTAATTAAATCACATATATCCGTTGCAAATACTCATGCTCGTATTGAAATACCACAAAAATATGGAATGACGGTTGATACATGTGAACCAGGAACACGTTTAAAACGTGGTAGACTTGTTAGTTTAAAGGATAAAAAATCCTTAAAAATAAAAAGAAGCTGGAAAGCATGATACTCCTAAAATAACATAAATTATTTTGGAAGAAGAGAATTGTGAATCTAACAACAATATAGCATCATAAACTTGAAATAAATCATAAGATTTCTATCAGTTACATCCATAATGGCAATATATAGAAACGAAATGAAATGGATAATATTAATGATGTTTTCTCATACATTTTAGAAAAAGATATAGATGAAGAAAACAAAGATCCAGAACCAAAGTCTGTATATGAATGGCAAAAGAGACATGACTGGATACTATGAAAAGATGCAATTTAAGTTAAACTAAATTGGCTTAACAAACAAAATTGTATTTAGACTTATCGTATCCACTCCCACGACTGTGAAACTTGTTGGATATAAATGAGTATTTTTTTTCAGAAAAAATGAAAAAAATGAAATTATAAGATACAAAGCTCGACTTGTGGCTCAAGTTTTCTTTCAAAGGCCTGAAATTGATAATGAAGAAATATATTCTCCTGTTATGGATGTAATCACATTCAGATTCCTGTTGAGCCTAGCAGCCAACGTAAATTTAGAAATGGTCTCATGATGTCATTCATATTGATATGGATCATTAGATACATATATCCATATGAGAATCTAAGATGGATTTAAAATGCCATAAGCATTAAGTTCCAAACCTAGAGGTTTATGTGTAATAAAATTGCAAAGATCATAATATGAGTTGAAACAATCTAGACGTATGTGGTATAATGTCTCAATGAGCATTTACAAAAGAAGGATACATAAATGATCCTATATGCCCTTGTGTTTTCATAAAGATAACAACATCTGAATTTGTGATAATCGTGGTGTACGTTGATGATCTTAACATTATCGGAACTCAAGAAGAAATACAAAAGGCATCAGATTATTTAAAAGGAAAATTTGAGATGAAAGATCTTGGGCAAATAAAATATTGTCCATGATTACAAATTGAGCATTTTCAAAAGGGTATATTTGTACATCAGTCTACATACACCAAAAGAGTGTTGAAACACTTTAACATGGATAAAACAACTCCTCTCAGTAATTCGATGGTCGTTAGATCACATAATATTGAAAATGATCTATTTCGACCATCTGAAGAAAACAAAAATATACTTGGTCCTGAAGTTCCATATTAAGTGCAATTGGAGCTCATATGTATCTTGAAAATTGAATTATACCCGATATATCCTTTGTCATCAATCTTTTGGCAAGAGTCAGTTCGTCTCTACGCAAAGATATTAGAATGAAATTAAAAATGTCTTGTCTATTTCCAAGGTATTATTGATTTAGGACTATTTTATCCTAAATATATGAAATGTCAAATAATTGGTTTTGCAGATGCATGCTATTTGGCAGATCCACATAAAGCTCGATCAAATACGGGATAAGATTTCACAATCAGAGGCACTGTCATATCTTGGCGTTCTCAAAAGCAGACACTTTTGGGTCTCTTCAAATCATTCTGAGATCATTGTACTCCATGAAGCAAGTAGAGAATGCGTATGGTTGAGTTCAATAAATCGATATAACTGATCAAGCAGTGGGATTAACGAAGATATAGTACCATCAATTTTATATGAGGATAATGCGGCATACATTTCTCAAATGAAGGAAGTATATATCAAAATTACTATAACCAAATATATACCTCTGAAGTTCTTCTCATACACTCAATAGTTCAAGAAGGATAAAGAAATTGAAGTAAAATATGTCTGATTTTGTGACAATGCAGTCGACCTCTTCACAAAATTACTTTCTACCTCGATGTTCACAAAATATGTCCATAACATTGGAATGTATCATCAAAAAGACCTATGAGCTCACAGAAGTTCATTCGAGGGTAGCATGCGTGGTTGTACTCTACCTTACTATGGTTTTCGCATTGGGATTTTCTAGAAATGTTTATAACGAGGTAACAAACACGAAAAGACAGTGACGCTGGTTTCCAAGGGGAAGTGTTGTAAAACGTGCATAAAACCATAAAAAGCACCGAATTACTACAACTTTGTGTGAATATAATATATGTAGAGGCCATAGTCATTATGTGTGCAAAGTAACTTACATTTTCAGTTTTATATGTACGATTGATTTCAATCATTTGTAACTCGCACCTCACCATTCTCTTCCTCCCTCTTTATAATAAACTCTCTCTCGTATATTTATATTATATCAATATTATCTTCTTCTTATGGGTAAAAAATATTATCCTTATTTAAATTTTCTTATACAATAAAACTGTAAGTGTTATTATAATATAACTTCCAGTTCGATCCCTGATACCATACAATAATCATTAAATGCTTGAGATGTGAATTTACCATCTTTATCTAATCTAACTCTTTTAATTGGATAATCAGAGAATTGATTATATGAGTTAGAAATCATGTAAATACCATATTTTGAGATGATAACAAACAAACATGTGTGTCGAATAATACCATAACATAGTAAAATGGTCTACATGGTGGATGTATTGTTCCACATATATCATCATGAATTCGTTCCAAGAATTTTGGTGATTTTTTATCAATTTTGGTTGGTAACGGTCTTATGATTAATTTTTCAAGAGCACATGAAGCATATGTCATTTTATTACTGTGATATATATCTTGGATTTTTATTGAATGACCATGTAAAATCTTAATGTTTTTTTCATCATTGTAGTGCATGGGTGACCGAGACAGTCATACCATAATGTGAGATTCCATGGGTTCTTTTTGATCACAAGATATGATTCTATTAATGCATCAATATAAGTATGATGTATTCTAGAAGAAAGTTCTGAAAACTTTTCAAACACAAGGCTTTTACCTAATTTTCAGAAGTTATATATATTTCTTTCTATTCTAAGTTATAAACTGAATGTCATATCTTTAAAAGTATATATCAAAAATCATAATCACATATAAAATTGAAAACAAGTGAATCATCTTTCTTAAGAAAAAAAATTGGAAAATTTTTATTTGAGAAAAAAAAATGTTAATGAGGCGAATAAGTAAAAAATAAGTTTATTTTAATATATATAATAGAAATGAGTATGATATATTTAAAGAAAAAAATTACTCTTAGACATACTTTTTATAAGACTTTCTACATGAGAACATACTTTTAACATGACACATACTTCTCAGAGATAAAATGACCACAACACCCCCACCTAACCAAAGTTAATGCCAACCAATTCACTCCCTCTTAATCAATCCAAACCATCCAAACCAATCAGAAAAATATAGAAACCCTAAAAAGACGATTTCAGATTAAAAATCGCGACGGTTCTGTATTTCTTCGTTTTTTCATCCCCTTTCAACGATTACTCTCTTACACTCCCACTCGAATGATTTCCATCCCTATTCGGAGACCACCAGATATATCCGATCTATCAGCCGCACAATCCCTAAGATATATAGATATTGCAGACCACCAGAAACAATGGAAGGTTCTCGCTTGTTTCAACCTTGTTATCCCTCTTATTTTTGTTTGTTGGAACCCGCATACCTAATTGATTTGTACAGTCATATTATCTTTCTATCTAGGTAACCTCGATGATTTACGGCCAGATTCAAACTTTCCAGACCGTTTATTTGCCACATATAGGTTTCCGACCACAAATCCTCAGTTTTTAACTACAAAACCTCTGAACCTATTAACTATAATTTCTGAGCCTAACTAACCACAACTTCCATCCCCTACTTTCTATTTGTGGTTATGAACCACTGACCACTAATCACGATCAATCTGGCAATCCCTACAATACGTTATTAACCACTAACCACATGTAACAGAAAAATACAAATACAATTACGCTGACCAAATTTGTTATCATTTAACTATTATCCTTTAGCTATTATCTATGACCACACCACGATTATGTTGATCATGTTTTGTTATCCACAATTAATCTATTTAAAAATATATTTGCTATGTATACCTATGAATATCAATACAAAAAGAAAAAACTATATTAATTTTATATGTGATGTATAAGATATGTAGGAGTGTAAAGATTTTAACTAAATACAAATGTTTTTTATAATACATGGGAAAACTAAATCGTTATAAAACAATTAATATTTCAAACTAATTGTTTGACTCATGGGTATTTGTTTGATTCAGAAGTATTTAAGTAAATAAAAATTCATCTACCTAGTTCAAAGTACACCACATGCAAGAGGTAGGTCAAAGTGTAAGATCTCAAACCTAAAATATGTTATAGTGGTAAGCTCCCGTATTTAAACGTGTACTAGAATGATCAACATAACTGGTGTAATTTATGTTGTGAGTATGTGTAATACTGAGTATTAAATGGGTTTAAGCAAAGGTCCAATAAAGAATAACAGGGCTATGGAGAAGAGAGTAACCCTAAAAATAGCATATAAAAAGATATCGTCTTCCCCGATTCCCCTTTCTCCGCCAAATTAATCTCCAGAAGGGAGCGGCAGAAATGGTTGCGTTGAAGCTACAGAAGCGGCTCGCAGTCTCAGTGCTGAAGTGCGGAAAGGGCAAAGTATGGCTCAATCCAAACGAAGGCAATGATATCTCCTTGGCCAATTCACGTACGTTCTCTTCATCCTCTTTCTCCTTCGGTTGTTTCGATCTAGTTTGATGATGATGGTAGCTTGATTCGTTGAGCTTAGAAATGGTGCAGCTATTAGGTTTAGTGGACAATGTTCTTCATTGATCTCATGAGCTATGGTTTCTTGATTGTTACGGATAAACACAATGTTGATGATTTAGATTCTGCGTCTTTATGATGTATAGGCCAAAACATAAGGAAGATTGTGAAGGATGGTTTCATCATAAGGAAGCCAACAAAGATCCACTCACTTTCCAGAGCACGTCGTATGAACATTGCCAAGATGAAGGTACGTCACTCTGGTTACGGTATGTAACATTTTGGACCGACACTCTTTGGAATATTATCACAAACCATTTATGTTGTTGTGTAATCGTTTTTTTAAGGTAAGAGAAAGGGTACTAGGTAGGCAAGGTTGCCAACAAAGATGTTGTGGATGAGGAGGATGAGAGTTCTGAGGCGTCTTCTCAAGAAGTACAGAGAGTCCAAGAAGATTGACAAGCACATGTACCATGACATGTACATGAAAGTCAAGGGTAATGTTTTCAAGAACAAGCGTGTTCTTATGGAAAGTATCCACAAATCCAAGGCTGAGAAGGCTAGAGAGACGACTCTATCTGACCAGTTTGAGGCTAAGAGGGCTAAGAACAACGCTAGCCGAGAAAGGAAACACGCCCGTCGAGAGGAACGACTTGCCAAGGTAGAATTCATTACAAGGTCCAGTGAACTGTTGTTGCTCATTTGTATAATATGGTTTTGTGACTCTTTGTATTCAGGTTCCTGGAGGAGACATTCCTGCCGCTGCACCGCCTGCTCAAACCACGGCAGATTAAGTATTGATCATAATGGACCAAACTGATAGTTATATTGTGGCAGAGTATTCTTAACTCTTTTTATTGGGTTGTTTGTTTTTCGCAGGGTCCCAACAAAAAGGTCTAAGAAGTGATGAGTATAATCTCTTGCTCGATAGTTAACTTTTTTAGCATGGTTTTTGTTGTTCAGTTTTGTCAAAATACTTTTGAAACAAAAAAATGAGAAACTTTGTCCTTAGTTTTGTCAGTAGTTCGATAAATCCTCTCATTTTGCCTGATATTTACGATTTATTTGGTTGACAAGGCGAATTTATATTAATCTTATGGACCATTCTTATAAATATTTCATTTTTAAGTTTTTATTATAATTTTTTTTAATAATTAAAATGCTTTATTAAATATTAAAAATAATTTATATATTTTAGATAGGAAGAATTACATTTCCAGAAGCAGTTTTAAGTTTTTTATATCATAATAAGACAGTTTTTCTACTAAGACACTTTTTAACATCTTTTTTTTTCTTAACTAATCTAGTTTGTTTTGGGCGAGATTTAACCACAACCATTCATTTCATTTGTAAATTTACTGGCCAAAATTCAACAAAAATAAAGTGGGCCCCTCTATCTTTCTTCTTCGTTTTCTTCCATCTGGATTTTCTATTTTCTAAAGAATTGATATTTGTTTTTCAGTTTCTTTTTGCAATAAAACTTTTATTAATTTATTATCTCTATTATTCAATCTATCTTTTGAGATATGTCAAGATGCATCTTCAATGGTGGTGTAAATGGTACAGTGGCATAAACAGTAGAGAAGTTAATGACTTTGACATAAACGACATCATAGACGTAAACAACGTCGGAAACATCGTCGGTTGTGATCATCATGCTCGGGACTAGAGTTGTAGCAGCCAGAATCGTAGTCGCTTTAGTCCCAGAGTGAAGAAGAAGCTTCACTGGTACAACAATGGTGAACTTTGGATTATTTGCACATTTAGTCCTCCAATTTTTGTTTATTTTCCAATTTATTTTAAATTTATTTTATGTTCACGCTTGTTCACGAATTGTTGAATTATGCCCTTGTAACTCTGTCAAATGCAAACTTTGAATTATGCACGACAACTATGTTACATCTATGAAGATGTATATTGTTTTAACAATATATGATGTACACATGTGAAAATATACACGTGTACACCCATAATCTATGTACTCATATAAACTTATACACATGTACACATATATATACTCACATAATAAATGTACAATTTCGCAACAAACATGGATTCGTCACTTATCACATACAACTACTATTTATATCAATGTATACATGTATAAAGGTACATACAACTAATATTTATATCGATGTACACATGTATAAAGTTACTGTAAATCAGAAACTTGAAAATAGAAATTGATTGGGTTGTCATCCAAATCAAAAGCTTTGCTATCGTCCACGGTTCATAGTTTCATCTACCTCCACTTATCACATATAACTACTATTCTTTTGATTCATCTTTGATGTACACTTGTACGTGATACATGTTGTACACGTAGACAAGACACATGTTGTACACAACATAATTATATACAAAACAATAATCTTTCTACATGGAAACATGTTTTAATTGTACATAAAAAAATAATCTTTCTACATGGAAGCATGCTTCTATATTGAAATTAATCGATGAGACAAAGTTTACGGAAAAATATTTCACAACTGCACGGCTTTATACATTCAAAACTAGGTTTAAAAAGTTTGACTTAGCGGCAAAAATTTAGTAAAACCTTGTTTGCATTCTATGTACGTCATCTTTAGTTTGACATAATCTATTTTGTTATTTATTTTGGTATTTTAGTTAAGCAATCATCAATTTACCTATAATAGGTGTACAACTTTACCACAATTTTGTATGTTCGCAACACAATAAATGAACAAATATTATATATGTCCTGCAAATGTTTCGGTTTGATATGATTAAGTACAAAACATTAGCGGCAACAAAAAAAGACAAGAGGCCTAAGTTGTTTGGCTGTAAACTTGGTTTTACTGAGTTCGGTCAGGATTTGATATCGGAAGATTGAATTCAGATTATTTTGAAAATGTTTTATAGATCAAAAAAGGATAATGGTTTACAAAGTAAGTGAATAGACGGGAAGTAACCAGTGCTTGGTTGAGCTAGCCAAGAAAGTACAAGTTGGCGAGAAATAATAAACGAGGAAAACACTAATTTCTAGCTATCAAGTGTGTGTGTATAGGTCTGGATCCCTTCCTCATTAGTCTCACCCTCTTTTTATAGATAATCCATTCTCCCGTTTGACTTAAATCGTCTTGACCTAATGGGCTGAACCCTATTTCTCAGGCGGAGCAACTGGGCTGAGTAAGCAGGCTTCCATGCCGAGTGGTGCAATAGGCTTGTGGAGCCGAATAAAGCAGTCTCCAGCCGAGCGTAAGTGTTGAGACTGTAGGCGATGAGCTAAGCTGGTCAGAGCCAACTAGTTGGGCCAAATCTATTATTTGATGGGCCTTGTTGAGGGATGTAATCTATCTCCTACAATAAGTCTCCTCTAATTCACTTGTGAAAGGTGTAGCCGATCTCAGTGAATTTATCGATTTGGGTTAGAAAAATAAAAGATTTGGGTCAAAGCAATGACGATCATTGTAAAACTCCTGGTCAAGTCAATGGAAAGTCAACTATTCAAGAATCATTAACACTCGGATCAAGACTCTAGTAAAGGAGAAATAAAGAGGTTTGGTCAAATCAGATTTTATTTAGAACACGCAGATTGTGTTTTGGTTGAAACTTCTAAATTGGAGGTCGGCGAGGAACAAAGCGAGTTTCGAAAAGTTGGAGGAGAAGTTAAAAACTATGTCTAGACTACTTAGGCTTTGAATGGTGACCTGAGAACGGAGGGGAATGTTCAATTCCTTATCATTCCTAAAAAAATTCACCATTCACAAGGAATAGCTTTTCCCTCTTATTCCCCTTCATTCCTTTTTTTGTAGAGAAATAATGAACAAAAACATTCCTTAACAAAAATGAAAAGGAACAAACATTCCTTTTTAATCCTTCAAATTTTGTTCCTATACATTCCTTTCCCTTTCATTCCTTTTGTTCCTCGAAAGGTTACCAGTCGGAGCCTTAAAGAGGTTAAAAGAAAACATTTGGTAGAGGCAAAGTCAAGTTGGTTAAAGAGAAAATAGAAGTTGGTCAAGTATCTTTGTTTGGTTGTCGAGTCGTCTGCGATTGGGTCGATCGGGAGTTTTCATTGACAAAAAGTGTTTGGAGTACTTCAACATGGTTTTTGAAGATAAGAAGTTCAAACCACTATAAGAAAATATTGGCATTGGTAGCACACTGGAAACGTTACAATATGGTTTTTGTAGCGTATTTTTCATATGCTATGATAAACATAGATATTGTAGCATTAATAACCCGTTGTAGGATAATGTTTTATAGCATTTTATTTGTGCTATGATATATTTTTCGTGATTTATTTTTAGTACTGTAAAATATTTTATAATAACGTAGATATAATTCTATTTTGTGATATATAATTAGCTATTATGAATTTAATCAAAAATTCATTAATAAAAAATCAAAATTAATTTGTAAATAAAAATTAAATCAAAATTAATTTATAAATAAAATTAAATTGTATTTATTAATTAAATTCAGTTTGCAAATAAAATTAGTTTAACAACACTAAACCATAATAAATTAAACTAAAATAAATTAAACCAAAATAAATTAAACCAAAAAACTAATCAAAACACATTAAACCAAAATCTAATTAACCAAAACCTAATTAACTTAAACCTAAAGGCTGCCTTACTCAAGCTATATGTGCCTTCTCAGCCGCCGCCAATCTCAAACACCACCGCATATGCTTCGTCTTGCCTCTTCGCCTCTTTGTGCTTTCATGTCTGCATCCGCCTCCTCATGAATCCTGCCTCAGCCTCAATCATCTTGCTCTTAACGACATCTGCCTCCTCTCCAATGTGCCATCCTTCATCTCTGGTGTGCGCCCCTTTCATCATTATTCCACATCTATAAACAAAAGTAATAGATTTCATAAAAAAAAAATAAGATGAAAAGAACTTGAACACAAAAAGGGAAGATGAAGAAACAGACCAACAGAAAAAGAAAAAAAAACATGCACCCGCTACATACTTTATCTCTTTTCCATGTTCCACAACAAATGCAACATGGAAACAAAACACAAAGATGAGATATGTAATAAAGAGTGTTCCTTTTCTTCTACCTCCGCATAGCTTTCTCAGAAGAGGGTCACGTTTCCATTGTTCATGTTGATCAAGGAGAAGACAAGACATAGATGGACATATGAAGAGAATCAACGTCCGGTGAAATGCTGATTCCTTCTCCTTACAAAGAGAACATCCAAGAAAACTTACTACACAAGCCTGAAGATGAATATGTTCCTCTGTAGCCTTTAAATATGGACTCTTCTTCTTCTTCCCAATTTAAACAGAACAAGATTCTATGAAACATCTTTCACAAACACGACGACGGAACCAATGCCCTCTCTGATTCTGTACAAATCCTAAGAGCATCTCCAATGGGAAGTTCTACCCATTGGAGTTCTAAATACACATATAGGTGTATGTATATATATGTATATATTATATATACATATATAATTGTGGGATCCACAACTTTGTGGAAAACCCAACCCAAAGTTTTTTAAAAAAATTTTTTTAGAAACTTTGGGTTGAGTTTTCCACAAAATTGTAGATCCCATAATTACATACGCATATATAATATATACATACACATACATATATATATATATATGTGTGTGTGTATTTAAAACTCCAATGGGTAGAAGTTCCCATTGGAGGTGCTCTAAAGCAACACACAAAGTCTCTCTCCCTCCAAAATTAAACCCTAGTTCAAAACGGCATCATACCGTTTAGACAACTTAACAATATACCCCCAAACTAATATAGGCCCATTACCGATTCTGAATTGGTTGCGAAAAGTACAACTCGGATCTGTTTTTCTGATAACATGTAGGTATTTTGATTTTTCGTTTCTCGATTGGATTCAGTTCGGTTTCACCTAATTAGGATGTTTGAGTATTAGACACTCATAAGTTTAGATCAATTATTTTTATCCAAAGTAACTTAATACAATTAGATTCAATATTTTGTATACAAAATTATCTAAATTTATTCAAAAATAATCAATTATTCATTATATAAAATTCATATCACTTATTTTCTTTTTTAAAGTAAGACTGAATATAGTTTGGTTTTGCAATTTGTATCTGAACTATCAAAATTTATTTGAAAATATCCAAAATAATGATTATATTTTCATTTATCATTTTACTTTTTAGATCTAAAATTATTATGAATATTATTTTATCTACAAGTCTATATAATCATATCTTAGATATTTTGAATATTTACTTAATTTTCAGTTTAGATCAGATTTAATATTAGTTCTTTGTGTATCCATTCTATAAAATAAAGACATTATTTTTGTCTACTATTTGAAAGTCTTTATAGGATTGTAACATGTTTTATAGGATTTTTGAAGAATTTTAGAAAAATTGTAACATGTTTTATAGGATTTTTGAAGAATTTCAGAGTTTTTGAAAAAAAACTTTTAAAATTTTAAATATTTATTTAAAGTAATATCTTTATTTTAAAATTAGTATAATTTGATATTTTATTGTTTTATGAAATATATAAAATATATAAAAAAATTTAAAAATCGATTTTCATTTCAAACAGTTTGATTTCTTTTAAAAAAGTGAAATAGATTTTTTAGAAAGTTTTAAATACCATCATATGAGTCAGTATTTAGATTTATTTTTCACTATAAAATATCATCCAAAACCCTAAAATCCTATTTGATAGATTTTGTTGACAAAATCAGTATTTTCCAATAATCTGAAATTTAAGAGAATTTTTACAAGTGTCTAATCCAATAAGCTTGAATTTGATATAGAATCTATGAATTATAGTTACAATAAGAGGGATTTGCACAAAAAAAAATAAAATCCTCTCAAATTCTTGATCCAATAACACCTCATATGAATCACCATTCTTGATATAACATCGATTAGATTTCTAATGCTATGAATTTTGATATTCAAATTTCAAGGACTAAACTAAAGACATGTGTTTTGATGGGTTTTGCAGATCCGTTCGCTTGAATCATCATTTTTTCTGTTTCATGGTAGATTTCAACCACATAGCATATTATGATGTTCTTTCAATAAATCATCTCACTCTTATAGTTCACTTCTTTACCGCTCAACTTCTCACGCTGAATCATCAGTATTGCATGTCAAACTCACTTCTTCAGGCTTTCAGCAAGTGTAGCAGTAGTGAAGAAGACGATTTCAATTGGCGCCATATCATTGGTTTACTTTTTCAATCCAATTAGTTTTGGTACAAACAGTGAAATACAAAATAATTTTGTTAAATTCTCATACCAGTTTGTGTTAATAAACATGTTATGCATAATTTTGGTGTGGTATACTCCCTATCTAAAAGTGTAGAGGATTTCACTATGAATATTCTCTTATAAAACCATATGTAACCTAACTTTCGAAATCATAACATCAACATGATAACTACAAAAATAATCGATTTAAATTCTCTTATTAAACAATATTGAACACACCTTTATAAATCCTAACGATAAAATATAACTACAAAATCAATAGCATACAAACAAACGAAAACATATATATCAAAAAGATATACAATTTTCTGAACAAGCGTATAATGAAAACTAAAACCCAATATTTTATAAATTCTAACTACAATATCTTCATTTTTAAACTAAAAAAATCCCTAACGGTTTTTAGCTAAATATATTTTGCTCAATATTCTCATATACATTCCAAAATCAAACCCTAAATTGTGACATCTAAGACACTATATATGTTCTATCATATTTACTATTCTAACTACACATTGCAAACATTAGAATCATTTGAAAGTTCCATGCTACCTCCTAAAGGTATTACCTTGCTAATAGATCTCAAACCCTTCAAAATAGGGTGGAGAATTCAAGTAAAAGCCATTCATGTTGGAGAAAACAAACTAAGTTTGGTTGGGAATCTCTAGAAATTGTTCTAACCGAAGAAAATGTGAGAATATCATTCATTACGTTTTGATTATGTTTAGCTTTACTACTAATCCGTTTGTGTTTTTAATTGGTAGGATGCTAATATACATGCTTCTTGCAAACAAAGTTTTATTCCAAAAGTACAACAAGAACTTCCTCTAGACTAATGGAAGATCATTGATACTTTCAATTTGACCCCTGCATCCGGGCAGTATAGTATAGGACAACTGCTCATGCATACAAGATTGCTATAACCACTAGCACATCAATAACCCAAACTTATTTCAAAAAGATAGTCAATTTCTATCTTTAACATTTTTCAATCTATTACCAATAGAGATCTCAAAACTCAGTTTATAATCGATGTTTTTACTAAAAACCAAAAAATACATCTCTTATTCGATTGCATGTCCCTATATTTCAAGGTGATGGCCTATCTTCTCTTGAGAGAAGAGATCTATCAACAAAATAAAGAAATCAAAACAATTTTACAAAAAAAAAAAATCGACTGAATTTTGAGTTATAAACAAACATAATAAGAGAAGAGTCTAACCTTTGATAAGTAGAATTATCGATTAACAAATAAAGTGAACCTTGTTGCTGCAATATAAGATTGTTCTTTGAATAAAATGATTTGATTGATGATGAGACTGTTGATTCTTCCATCAATGACTTGAAAGAGAAAGAGATAAGAGAAAGAGAAATTGACCAACATAAAATTAGAAAAAGAAAACAAGTTGTTAATGTTTTCTACTCTCTATATTTCAATATAAGTGATGTTTAAGGTTCTTATACGTAGATTAAGAAAATACAAACGTACATAAGATATCAATGAAACTTGTTTAACCTATAAGAAAAAATGATAGCATTTTGTGTGGTCATAAAACTCAAATTATATTAAATTCTATATAAAATAGTGAAAACATCAATTATTTTGTAAAAAAATATTGAAACATATGAATCTTGAAACTGCATCAATTGCAGGTCGAATAAGAAATGCAATCGAATAAGAAATGTAACATGGTAAAATAGGTGGCTATCCTCTTCACATTTCATGTCGAACATGGAACTTGAAAAAAATTATGGAATCAATTTGAAATTGTAACGACACTAAAGAGTTGAAGGAGTTGTTGTGAACAAAGAATGTAGAAGGAGAGACTCTTCTTTATACTGCAACAGAGAATGGACATTCATTAGTTATTGAAGAGATATTGAAGCATATGAATCTTGAAACTGCATCAATTGCAGCTAGGAATGGGTTTGATCCTTTTCATGTTGCAGCAAAACAAGGCCATCTTGGTAAAGAAGTTTTACATATCTATACATTATATATACATGGATCTTGAATGTTTGTCATGTTTTGCAAAGACATTGATGAAACTCTTGGAAATATTTTTGAACCTGGCTATGACAACTGATTTGTTGTGTACAACGGCATTACACACTGCTGCTACGTATGTACACATTGATATGGTGAATCTTCTTTTGAAGATAGATTCTCATTTAGCTAAGATAGCTAAGAAAAATGGTAAAATCGCACTTCAATCAGCAGCTCGGATGGACATGTTGAAGTTATCAAGTCTTTGATAGGTAAAAGATGCAAGTGTCAGGGTTTAGAACTGATTAAAAGGGACAAACAGTACTTCTCATTGCTGTTTAAGGTAAATAAGAAGAAATTTTTTATATTTACTGAGATATGATCTTGTTGTTTTAAGTGTTAAGGATGACAAATGAAACATGCCACTGCAAATTACCACAAAGAAAGGCATCGTTGAGTTTCTCAAATTTACATGAGTTCTTATTAATTGTATTTTTTGTCTTTTCTTGTAGATATTGCGATGTTTGATATCATTTGATGAAGTTAAAATCATCACTTTGAATAAGGCTGAAAATATTATACTTGATATAGCTGAAAATTAAGATTGGAAATGTAGAGTTTGTGTTGGTTTTGAAAGAAGCAAAAGCTACCACATCTAAAGATCAAGCCTCAAAACCAAGCTAAACAACTTAAGCATGCGGTGAGCGACGTTATACATGAGGTACAAGCTTCAGCAGTGTCGCCAAACATGTGTTAGAATTCAAAGGATTGCTAAGAAATTGAAGAAGCTTCACATTAATTATTTGAGCAACGCTATAAATTTAGGGACAATTATAGTTGATTTGCTAAAATATTATAATTTAATTATAAAATATCCAATATTAATTTCAACTATATAAATATAAATAGAGAAAACAGCTATTAAAACCTTGAACTTTCAAATTAAAGCCAAAAAAATCTTCAACTCGTGTTTGAGCCAAAAAAATCTCCAACTTTTAAATATTGGTCATTTTAACTCTTATATTTTGTTGACTCGGCCATTTAAGAAACTTGAATAGTCAACTAATAAAACCGATTAAAAATAAACGTTTGTTAACTCTCTAAACGACATCATTTTAAAAACTGGTTAAAATATTGATCAAACGATGCCCTTTTGCTTCTGTAAATACTTAAAGCATCTCTTTTGTGAAACCACAGTGAAGAAGATGAAGTTGATTTGGGGCTATGATTTCACGAAAGAAATGTTTTAAGTGTTTACAGAAACAAAAGGGCGTCTTTGATCAATATTTTAACTAGTTTTTAAAATGATGTCGTTTAGAGAGTTAACAAACATTTATTTTTTAATCGATTTTATTAGTTAACTACTCAGGTTTCTTAAATGGCTGAGTCAACAAAATATGAGAGTTAAAATGACCAATATTTAAAAGTTAGAGATTTTTTGGCTCAAACACGAGTTGAAGTTTTTTTTTTGCTTTAATTTGAAAGTTCAAGGTTTTAATGGTTGTTTTCTCAATATAAATATGTAATACATATGCTAATTTGTTATATACTTTAACAGTCAGAAATTTTATTTTTTGCAATGTCTAAAAGAAATTCTAAACATAAATATATAATGCATTAGAAAAATTGTTTTATAATTATATAATTAGAAAAATATTTTATTTTATTTCATGCGAATATAACTTAATATATTTAAATAAATGAGACTAATTTAAAATATATTTTATTCCACATGGCGTAGATTATCACCTGATAATAATAGTATAAAGCCCAATAAAATAATATAAACCCATTAAGGTTTCTGAATTGGTTGCGGATGAAAGAATAACCTCAGCCACGAAGAGAACAATCCTTTTCCCGGATAACCTTATCCCTAAAAGCTCACCGATCTCGCTCTCTCTCCGCCGGACTTCTCTGAGTAAGCGACGATCTCTGCTCTGTAGCTAAATTAATTTGAAATATCGATTCGAGTTCCTTAGAGGAATCTCGATTACGCGTCTGCCCAGTTATTAAATTTTGGAAATTGATTGATTTCTGATTCTCTTAGCACACGCGCCGAGATGAGCACGCTTGGTGGAAATGATAACGAGCGATTAAGAACGGTGTGGACGCCAGAGATGGATCAGTACTTCATCGAGCTTATGTTGGAGCAAGTGAAGAAAGGGAACAGATTCGACGATCACTTGTTCAGCAAACGCGCTTGGAAGCTCATGTCTTCCTCCTTCACCGCCAAGTTCAAGTTTCCTTACGGGAAAGACGTTTTGAAAAACCGGCATAAGACGTTGAGGAACTTGTTTAGATCTGTGAGGAGTCTCTTGAAAGAAGATGGGTTTAGCTGGGATGAAAGGAAGCAGATGGTAGTTGCTGATAATACCGTTTGGGATGTGTATCTCAAGGTTCGTTTTGCGTTTTCTCTGTTGTTGTTCTTTTCAGACCGAACTTTGACAGGACTTGTTTTGTTTTATCCCTTTTTTTCCTTCAAGGGTCATCCTAATTCAAGATCTTTTCGGATAAAGTCGTTTCCTTTTTACAAAGATCTGTGTTTGATTTACTCTGATGGAGTGTCTGAGCAGAAAGGTACAATCTTTATGTTGTCTGTTAAACTGTATTATTCTCGAGGTTTGTTGGGTTCTTAGTATGTGATCTATGTGTGGGTCTTCAGCTCCGGAGAGTATTAGTGAGGGAGAGACCAACACTTGTATTGAGGAAGATGAAGGTGACAATAAACTATGTGAAACAACAAAAGGAAGCGGCATCTCACGGTGCAGGACTACTTGGCATCCTCCAATGGACCGGTATTTCATCAGTTTGATGTTGGACCAAGCGAGAAATGGAAACCAGATTGAAGGTGCGTTCAGGAAACAAGCATGGACTGAGATGGTTAAACTCTTCAACGCGAAGTTCGAGTCTAGCTTTACTGTGGATGTCTTGAAGAACCGGTATAAGACTCTGAGAAGACAGTATAATGCGATAAAGAGTCTTCTTGGATCTGATGGGTTTGGTTGGGATGATGAGCGTCATATGGTTACAGCTGATGATAACGTCTGGCAAGACTATATAAAGGTGGTGCTTGATTGCTCTGATCTAATAAAGCTTTAGTGTTTTGTTTATACACTGTTTGGTTTCTTTCTCAAAGTGTGTTCTTGTCTTTAAACAAGTACAGGTTCATAGAGATGCAAGGCAGTTCATGACTCGACCAATTCCATACTACAAGGATTTGTGTGTGGTCTGTGGAGATTCAGGGATCATCGAGGAAAGTGACTGCTTTGTAGCTACGGACTGGTTTGATCCTGAAGCCGAGTTCAACGAGGGTACAACCGATTTGTCTAGTTCAGGTGAGGAAGAAGACATCAACTCTCTTTTGTATGAACCCAAGAACAAAAGAGATCATCAAACTGGTACTGCTGATACAAGCCCTATAAAGCCGAAGAAGCCTCGAATTGATGAAACTAAAATAATTGGAATAGAGGACGCGGTTGAAGCTATTCAAGCGTTACCAGACATGGATGAGGAGCTTATATTAGATGCTTGTGATCTGCTTGAAGATGACCTCAAGGCCAAAACTTTCTTGGCACTAAATGTGAAATTACGCAAGAAGTGGTTGTTAAGAAAACTCCGGCCTCATGTAACTTTACCATTATGAGCTGTAAACAGTGAACAAGTTTTGAACGATAAACAGAACTTCATTGGCTTATATTATAGTAGACTACTCTACTGTACTTTCAACAGAGTTTCATACATGAACACTAGGAGCTTCAAAATGGATAAAAATTAAGAATGAATCTTAATAGAAAAAAAATAGGTATAAATAAATAAAATTGGATATATTTTAATAGTCCATAATTCGTGTCCAGTTTAATAAAAAATAAATTATATTTTAGAAAATGATCATAAAAATTTCTAAACTATTTAAAGCATCAACTTTCACATAAATACAACTTTTTCCCGGATCATACTCTTTATGATCAAAACGAAGAATTGTGATCGAAACAAAGAACTCTGATGATATAATTCAAAATGTTGGTAGACAACTAGGATATAATTGTGTGCGTTATGTCTCCTTGGAGAATAGGAAGTGGTTTAGCGTTATTATGAAACATTGATGTTGATATTGTCATTAACGTGTATGTTTGATTGTATGATTAATAATAAAGCTAGTTTTATGTACTTATCATGTATTTATGGCCATCTTGTTTGGTCATTAACTCAATACGAGGTGGTTGCCCGCAAAATCGCGGATATAAATAATTTTAAGGTTTAATATATAAAATATTTGTTATGTTTTGACATGCTATAATATATTTTTTTATTTTCAAAATTGAATGTGATTTTTATTTGTTATATATTTTCTAAATAAACATATTTATATTTTTTTGTTTATTTTGGTTCTTTATTGTTCTTTAAATATAAATATAATTTTGTAATATTGTATTAAATGTCATTCAATAATATTTGTTAAAAATAACATATATATATATATATATGAAAAATACATATAATATTTTTTAAGGATGATATAAACATGATAATAATAGCTGAAATCACAAAATAATTTTATTGCCTAATATGGTTAGAGTAATTTTCTATATATATTATGTTATTTAACGTCAAATATGCAAAATTTGATACAAATAACCAGATAATTATGGCTAATGTAAAGTTCATAGACACTATGAACAATTATCAATAAAATACTTCATATAAATTAAAACAGTTAAACATACCACATATATATAATTAATATGGTATTTAAGTCAGGTTTATATGATTATTCTGACGTTTGTATACTATTTTTTATAAGATACGTAAGTAACAAAAACTGTTAACTATTAATTTTATTTTATTTTTAGTCATTTATATAACATTCAATAGAAAATTTTAAAGAATTTTCTTAAGCATTGTATTTGTAGAAATGTATAAAATAATTTATATAGTTTTTTAAGAAATAAATGATAATAAAGTTTTGTATAAAATTGTAACATCATTATATTGGTTCATGTAAATTATTATTTTAAAAAGTTGTATAAGTTTTATAAATACTTTGATTGCTAGAAAGGAATTTAAAAAAGATTATATACACTTTCCTTTATTTTATAAGTAGTTACTATAAGTTATTTTGTGTTAGATGAAAAAATAATTAAAAATGAAAAAATCTTTGTCCAATCAAATTAAAACAATTTTCTGAAACTTCACCTATGAGCGACACGTCAGCAAAAGTCATTTAAGTGACTTCTCAATTAATATATAGTAGGATCTATGAGAAAAATTGCAGAGAATTGCATCAACATGCAATGAACCTTGGTTACTTTGGGGTGATTTCAATCAGGGGCAGATCCATAAACAATTTTAATCAGGGACACACACTACTAAAAACAACCAAAATTTTGTTTAATCAAGGGCACTTTTTTTTTATTCACTAAATTAAGAATATTTCAATGAAATTTACATAGATTATATAGATTATACAAGAAAAACGAAAAATGGTTGGGGGCACAAGACCCTGTAGACGTACACGACTGTCCGCCCCTGATTTCACTGAAGTTTTAAAACCAGAGGAAAAAGATTGGTGGATCAATTTTGGAACCATGGTGTCTTTTAGATTTTAATCAAATGGTTAAGGTTTGTCGATTAAAAGACTTGCTTATAGTGGGAACAGTGTGACTACGTAAGGGAAACATAAAGGACACTTGGTGAAGAGTTGGTTAGACTGAGGGTTTGGGAATGATAAATTTCAAGAAGATTTTCCTGCTACCATGTTACTTATCTAGAGATAATTGAGTTGGATCATCATCCTGCAATAATCCAGATTCGGAAAACAACAGAGTTTGGAAAGAAAACTTTATGTTTTGATAACAAAATGATTGAATGAGAAGGTTTCAAAGAAGTTATAACATCCGGCTGGAATTCCACCGGAAAAATATATCTCTGTCTCTAATCATATATGTAAGTGTCGTCATGCAATCTCTCAGTGGAAGAAAGCAAGCAACACTAATTCTTCAAAACAAATTAAGGCTTTGAGTAAACTTATTGATGTTGCTCATTCCGACCCCTTTTGTCCTCTGAGTGAAATACATAAATTACTTAAGGACCTTTTACAAGCCTACAAGGATGAGGTGTCTTTGTGGCATAATAAGAGTCGTGTGCAATGGCTGAACTATGGTGACAGAAACACATGTTTTATCCATGCATCTACAAAGAACAGTCGTGCATAAATAATCATTTTCTCAATTATGCTCGAGTTTATAGAGTGAAACACGGTATACCAAAATTGGCATAAACAAAGTGTTAAAGTAGGTTATCACTGGTTTCTGAAAACAAAATATAAATCCTTGTATATGAATTGTCAGCCTGAAGTTCGGTTTTGACTCATGTGGAACTGAACTTTTTGATTTTTTGTGCTTTGTTTATATTATTAAAATTAGATAACGAACCCGTGCAATATCGTACGAGAACTCATTCTGTAAAAAAAGATATACCATATTTTATATAATTATTTCTGAAGAAATAAATATGTTACAAAAACATCATACGTTCAGTTATATTTTTTCATTGGTTAGTTGTAATAAAATTCCAAATATGTCAATACCATTACTAAAGGTACACACATTAAAGTATCTATGCATTTTTAAATTTATTATGGTGAACTAATTTTATTTTAAAAAATTATGAACATGGACTATTTATAATTTTTCAAAACTATATATGAATAATCACAACTTTTCAAATTATAAATAGTTATTTTAAAATGGTATATTTGCAATATTTTTTGAAGAAACACATCATTACAAAAATACTTTAATTAAAAAAAACATATGATCAAAAACACATTGTAATAAATTGTGAAACATTTTAAATAAAAAAATCATGAACATGGACTATTTATAGATTTTCAAAGTTATATATATGAATAGTCACAACTTTCATATTATTTTTAAATGAGATTTCTACAATAATTTTTTTTTGAAGAGACACATCATTAGATAAAACACCCTAATTAAAAAATATTCATATGATCAAAAATATATATTAATACATTGTGAAAGATTTACAATAAGAAACTCATGAACATGGATTAGTTATAGTTTTTCAAAGCTATATATGAATACTCTCAACTTTTCAGATTATAGCTAATTATTTTAAAATGATATCTTTACAATAATTTTTTAAAAGACACGTCATTACAAAATATCCTAATTAAAAAGCATTCATATGATCAAAAACATATATTAATACATTGTGAAATATTTACAATAAGAAACTCATGATCATAGACTATTTATAGCTTTTCAAAAACTATATATGAATAGTCACAACTTTTCAGATTACAGATAGTTATTTTAAAATGATATCTCTAAAATATTTTTTGAAGAGACATATCATTACAAAAAATACCCTAATTAAAAAATATTTATATGATCAAAAACACATATTAATACATTATGAAAGATTTACAATAAGAAACTCATGAACATGGACTATTTATAATTTTACAAAGTTATATATGAATAGTCACAACTTTTCAAATTATAAGTAGTTATTTTAAAATGATATCTCTACAATATTTTTGAAGAGACACATCAATATAATTAAAAACATCCACATGATAAAAATACATATTAATACATTGTGAAAGATTTACAATAAGAAATTCATGAACATAGACTATTTATAGTTTTTCAAAGTTATATAAGAATAATCACAACTCTCGGATTGTAGGTAATTATTTTAAAATGGTATCTCTATAATATTTTTTTTTAAAAGACACATCATTACAAAAAATACCCTAATTGAAAAACACTCATATGATTAAAAACACACCTCTAATTTTTTTTCACAACCATTTGAAATAGTTACATATTGAAAACCACAAATTTTCACTTTAATTGAGATTTTAAATATATTTTTAAGATAAAAGACATATCTAAACATTTTATTAAACACTTTCAATAATTACATGGTTCAGAAGACATAACTTTTCACCATTATTTATTTTTCAGTAGTTATCTAAATGAAAAACACAACCTTTCAATTATTTATTTATAGATTTTGAAAATTTATTTGAATAGTCACATCTTTTCAATTTGAATAGTCACATCCTTTTAATTTAAAAATAGTTATTTAGAAAAATTACTTATATGAATAGTCACAACTTTTAAATACCCTAATTAAAAAACACTCATATGATTACAAAAACACACCTCTAATTTTTTCACAACCACTTAAAATAGTTACATATTGAAAACCATAAATTTTCATTTTAATTGAGATTTTAAATATATTTTTAAGATACAAAGACATATCTAAACATTTTTCAAACATTTTCAATAATTACATGGTTGAGAAGACATAACCTTTCACCATTATTTATTTTTCAGTAGTTATCTAAATGAAAAACACAACCTTTCAACTATTTATAGATTTTGAAAATTTATTTGAATAGTCACATCTTTTCAATTTAAATAGTCACATCTTTTCAATTTAAATAGTCACATCATTTTAATTTAAAAGTAGTTATTTAGAAAAAAACACTTATATGAATAGTCACAACTTTTCAATTTTTTAAAAAATATTTATATGAATAGTTTCAAAGATATTTAAAAAATAATAAATTATTAACTCT
Source organism: Sinapis alba (assembly GCA_012274485.2). NCBI lineage: Eukaryota > Viridiplantae > Streptophyta > Magnoliopsida > Brassicales > Brassicaceae > Sinapis > Sinapis alba. Next base: position 27,631 of record MU106203.1, on the reverse strand, counting down.
AATAGGTGTGTCTTATTATCAAAATAATATATTAATTTTTTAATATTGTTAAAGAAAAATTAGATTTATAAAATAGTTAAGGTTTTTTTCTATAACAAAGTTATTTTTAAAATGATAGTGCATATTCAAAATATAAAGGTATTATTATTTTAAAAATAACTATATTTATATTAAAAAATTGTGACTATTCAAAATAACTACATTTTCATGAAAAGACACAACTCTTAGAATTAATATTTTTTAGAGTTGCATATTGGAAAGACATATATATACATTGACAACTTTTTAAAAACACAACCTTTCAACATAAGTAGAATTCACAACCTTTTGAATTAATTGGGATTTTAAAAAATAATTATATTTATATTGAAAAGTTGTGACTATTCAAAATAACTATATTTTTCATGAAAAGACATAATTCTTAAAATTAATATTTTTTAGAGTTGCATATTGGAAAGACACATATATACATTGACAACTTTTTAAAAACACAACCTTTCAACATAAGTAGAATTCACAACCTTTTGAATTAATTGAGATTGCTATTATTAGTAGATAAGATCACATTTGGATCTAACATATAGTAATGTGTTATATTACATAAAATGTTACTAACAATTAATGAAAATACTAGAAATTCATTAAAATAATTATGGAAACAACATTACACTAGTATCTACGTTTTCAAACAACACAATAAACTTAATCAAAAATACTATAATAATTGGTTTAGGATTTAGTGATTATTGTTTAGGTTTAGTATTTAGGGGGTGGGATGAGGTTTATATTTTTTTATAAATGTTTAATAAATTATTTTAAAACATTTATAAATGACTATGAGAGTTAATTTATCTTTTTATCACAAATTTAAGGTATTTATGAAAATATTACCATTTAAGAGTAAATAAGAAAAGTTTCAAACTTGTGATAAAATTGATTTTTAATAACTTTTTATTGATCATTTTTAAAATTATTTGATAAATCAAATAATTGACTAAAACACTCAAATAGTTAATGAAAAAAAATAAAAAAAGTATAATTATTTTTTCAGGTTTAGATACAACAATATAATTTCCCCTTACTATGAAATAAATTAAATTAATGGATTATTTTATTTATATTTTCATAAATATATAATTACATTCATCTAAACTTAAGATTTTATATTAAATTAAATAGTGTATTTGAATAAATACTAGATTTAATAAATTGATATATATATATATATATATATATATATATATATATATATTTGAGAAATTCCCTTAGATAGCCTCTTTTAGTTTGTTTGTCACAAAAATAACTTTTAAGGAAGAAAATGACCAAAATGTTTTTTTAGAAGCTAAAAAATTCATTTATATGCATTTATACCCCTAGGGTTAACTAATTTGGACTTTAGGGTTTAGAGTAAAAGGGTGGGTTTGGGGTTAGGGTTTCAAATTTCAAAAAAAAATAAAAAAAAAATCAAAATTTTTTAAAAAAAAAAGTCTATTTTGGTCATTTTATTTTTTGAGTGCTATTTTTGTGAAAAAAAAAACTTAAAAAGGGCTATTTAAGAGAATTGCCCTATATTTTTTATAACTAAAAATTTATCAAAAAAAAAATACATATCATACAATTAATCAAATAAACTACATAGATTTTATAAAAGATTAATAACGAAAAAGATTGAAATAATTAAAAATAAAACTAAGTAATAAATAAAAACAATTGAATTATATATATGCTAAACGCCAAACTAAAATGTTTTTAAAAAATTGATTTCGTAAATTTGATTTTATTAAAAAAAATATATATCCACACTTTAAAGAGAAATTCCCTTAGATAGCCCCTTTTAGTTTGTTTGTCACAAAAATAACTTTTAAGGAAGAAAATGACTAAAATGTTTTTTTTAGAAGCTAAAAAATTCATTTATATGCATTTATACCCCTAGGGTTAACTAATTTGGACTTTAGGGTTTAGAGTAAAGGGGTGGGTTTGGGGTTAGGGTTTCAAATTTCAAAAAAAAAAATTAAAAAAAATCAAAATTTCAAAAAAAAAAAGTCTATTTTGGTCATTTTATTTTTTGAGGGCTATTTTTGTGACAAAAACTTAAAAATGACTATTTAAGAGAATTGCCCCACTTTAAAAGCACAAATTAAAATCTAATTCATATTTATATTATTAAATATTTTATTTTCTTTGACTTCCCATATGCTCAACAAATATGGGTGGTCTCCAATATACCAAATCCTACACTCATCATCACGTCCTTCCTTGGACGACAAACTTCCGATGATGCAAGACTCTCATCAAACTTGCAAAATCTTGGCATATGGATTCTGTGGAGAATGTGGAAGAACATAAACATGTTATTGTTTCAATATCACCAAACAGGATGGAAAATCACTCTGAACCTAACAAGGTTTGACCGTGAATGAAAACAAGCTCAAAATTATGATGAAGGATTGTAACACCAAGCTAACATCAACACTGAGGGAACCAAAGAAGCCATTGGGAAAGCCACTGAATGGTTGAGTTCGGAGTAATTAATGAATGATAATGGGACAAAATAGATCAAAAATCTTGTTTATATTTGAAATAAATCAAGGTCAAGAAGAGGTTACAATTGCTAGGCGAGTTCAATATTCGAATCAAGCTCGCTATACAACAAGAAACGAGGTTGCTAAGTTCTCTCTCTTTTGGAGCTTTCTGGAGAAAATCGGTCTTTTACTCGGTTGACAAAGTTTTTTTTATAGTTGAAGAACAGCTTGACTAGACCAAGGCCTATATATGGATTAAGTGGGTTTTTCCTAAAACTTAGCTGAGTATCGGTAGGAATGCGAAACCCACCTCCAATAATTGGTTAAATGTAACTATGATGGTTATTATCACAAGCGATCAGGGAAAGCACAAACATGTTGGATTTTTCAGAAAGGAAGATGGAGTTTTAATGGTGCAGGTCAAGTTTTCTTTTATTCAACACACTTGGCACTTGAAAGTGATTTAAAGCAGTAATTGTGGCAATGTAAAATTCTTGGTCAAAATGATACAAGAAAGTCATCAAAGGAGATTGCAAAATACTGGTGGATTTTGTCAACAAGAAATCAATTAATTTTTGAGAAATTCCCTTAGATAGCCCATTTTAGTTTGTTTGTCACAAAAATAGCTTTTAAGGAAGAAAATGATCAAAATGTTTTTTTTAGAAGCTAAAAAATTCATTTATATGCATTTATACCTCTAGGGTTAACTAATTTGGACTTTAGGATTTAGAGTAAGGGGTTGGGTTTGGGGTTAGGGTTTCAAATTTCAAAAAAAAAATTAAAAAAAAAACAAAATTTCAAAAAAAAAAGAGTCTATTTTGGTCATTTTATTTTTTGAGGGCTATTTTTGTGACAAAAACTTAAAAGGGTTATTTAAGAGAATTGCCCTTAATTTTTTGGGTTGGTTAATGAGAAATTCCCTTAGATAGCCCATTTTAGTTTGTTTGTCACAAAAATAGTTTTTACGGAAGAAAATGACCAAAATGTTTTTTTAGAAGCTAAAAAATTCATTTATATGCATTTATACCCCTAGGGTTAACTAATTTGCACTTTAGGGTTTAGAGTTAAGGGGTGGGTTTAGGGTTAGGGTTTCAAATTTCAAAAAAAAAAATAAAAAAAAATCAAATTTTTTTTTTAAAAAAGTCTATTTTGGTCATTTTATTTTTTTAAGGCTATTTTTGTGACAAAAACTTAAAAATGGCTATTTAAGAGAATTGCCCTTGGTTAATTGAATATCGTTTAACTAAAAAAATAAAAGAAATAAATTAATTTTGGTTTTTACAACTATGTATATGAGAGAGGTATAGAAATGGAGTTTGGGCTACGTATTAATATACTTGGGATTATAAAGCCATTATCATTAAAATATTCGCGTGGAGAATTAATAAAGGGGAAAAAATATAGGCGAATCAATAAAATAGTAAACTAATCGGTGTATTACCTAGAAGAGCAGAGAGAGAGAGACGTTACGATTCAAATTCAAAAAACCAAAAACAAAAGAGCGTGGCAGTGGCGTAATTAACATAAAAACTCAGGGGCAGTTTTGGGAGAACAAGAATCTACAGAATCGTGGCTCCTGAGTGAGTTGAGTGTATATATACACTCGCATCAAAACTCCAAAACCCTCAAACCCACTCATTTCCACTCTTCCGTCTTCTCGCTCGCGATTTGATTCTTCTTCCCGATCGAACGAACGAACGAACGAAGGATGTCTCTGAGGCCAAGCGCAAAGACGGAGGTAAGACGTAACCGGTACAAAGTGGCGGTGGATGCGGAGGAGGGACGGCGGAGGCGAGAGGATCACATGGTGGAGATCAGGAAGAACAAGAGGGAAGAGAATCTCCAGAAGAAGAGACGCGAGGGGATCTCAGCCGCGCCTCAATCGGGACAAGAGGATCTTCCTTCTTCCAAGAAGGTTTGCGTTTCCGATTTACTTTTATTTTTATTTATTTTGATCGATTTAGTATACTTAGATTGGAAGTTTCCTGATAACCAGAGTAAACCGGAGATAATGAAATGTGGACTATACTTGTTTCTTTTGAAGAAGCAAAGTGTTTGTTGAATTACTATACTATAATGGATAGTGTCTGATATGCAGTTGATAGAGAATCTACCGGAGATGGTTGCTGGGATATTGTCAGAGGATACCAACTTACAACTGGAGACCACCACTCTCCTCAGGAAACTGCTTTCTCTTGGTTTGTGATTTTTTTTTATATATTAACATCATATCAGTGTTTTGGTTAGAGTCTTATTTCTGTGTTGGTTGTAGAGCAAAACCCTCCTATCAATGATGTTGTACAATCTGGTGTTGTTCCTCGCGTTGTGACGTTTCTTTCCAGGGATGATTTTCCCAAACTTCAGGTGAGATAAGCTTACCTTCCATACTTGATCTGTTTCTTAGCTTTATTCTTTTTTTCTGGCTTGTGTTTTAGTTTGAGGCAGCTTGGGCTCTCACCAACATTGCTTCTGGGACTTCAGAGAACACTAATGTCATCATTCAAAGTGGTGCTATCCCTATTTTCATCCATCTTCTCTCCTCCCCTAATGAGGAAGTCCGCGAACAGGTATCAAAGTAGATACCTTAGGCCTATTCGATGAGATTTTACTATTCTGGCTTCTGAGGGTCTGTTTCTTGTTGTTACCCTAGGCTGTTTGGGCATTGGGAAATGTTGCTGGAGACTCACCTAAATGCCGTGATCTTGTCTTGAGTCTAGGTGCCATGTTGCCTCTTCTCTCTCAGTTCCATGAGCATACTAAGCTCTCAATGCTTAGGAATGCTACTTGGACTTTGTCTAACTTCTGCAGAGGGAAGCCTCAGCCTTCTTTTCAACAGGTTTCCCTTCTAGATTATTATTATCAAACCAAGATTTTGCTGTCTCAGTAAACATATTCTCTAACATGCTTCTCTACATTTGTTTTGAGCAGACAAGCCCAGCTTTACCAGTTCTTAAGAGACTTGTGCAATCAGCAGATGAAGAAGTTCTCACAGATGCATGCTGGGCTCTGTCATATCTCTCGGATAGCTCAAACGACAAGATCCAGGCGGTTATCGATGCAGGCGTTATCCCTCGCCTCATCGATCTCTTAGCGTGAGTATATATGATTGTGATAGTTAACATTAATGGTTATGTTATTATGTGATTACTTTCACTTACACTTACTTTTGTTAGTCATTCGGCGCCGGCAGTGCTGATTCCTGCTCTTCGTACCATTGGAAATATCGTGACTGGCGATGATACACAAACTCAGGTGCATATATATACATTTCACAATCTAGTTTTCAGGATTTTTTTTTAAAAAAAAGAAGAAAGAATGTCTCTAACTTGTTCTCTCATAACAGACGGTTCTCGACCATCAAGTTCTTCCTCGTCTGTTGCACCTTCTTACAAACCCTTACAAGAAGAGTATCAAGAAGGAAGCTTGCTGGACCATCTCCAACATTACAGCTGGGAGTTCTATACAGATACAAGTGAGTTTTATTTGTACAACAACAAATAGCTTTAATAATGCGTATACGATTTTTTTATTTTAAAACCCCGAATGTGGTTGCAGGGAGTGATTGAAGCAGGTATCATTCAGTCTCTTGTTGGGGTGCTCCATAACGCAGAGTTCGAAGTGAAAAAAGAAGCTGCTTGGGGGATCTCAAATGCTACTTCTGGTGGCACTCATGATCAAATCAAGTAAAGAACAACAAACAAACTATAAAAGCCTAACCAAAGATCATTTTCTAAATCATGTCTTTTCCCTCTCTCAGGTTTCTGGTGAGCCAAGGCTGTATCAAACCGCTCTGCGATCTCCTAACCTGCCCGGATCCAAGAATCTTGACTGTTTGTTTAGAAGCGTTGGAGAACATTCTGGTGGTTGGAGAAGCAGTGAAGAGCTTAGGTCACGCGGGAGAGGATAACCCTTATGCTACAATGATAGATGAAGCAGAAGGGCTTGAGAAGATTGAGAATCTTCAGAGCCACGACAACAACGACATATACCAAAAGGCTGTGAAAATCCTCGAAACCTTTTGGACTGAAGACGATGATGAAGGAGGCAACGATGAAAACCATGCTCCGCAAACCGGCTTCCAGTTCGGAAGCGCTAACGTTGCTCATCCTCCTCCTCCTGGTCAGTTCAACTTCATGTGAAGAAGGTATCGAACGGTGATAACATGAAGTAAAAGAAGTTCAATCGTTATCTTGTCTTTTCTACTACATCATCATGCCCATTCCTCACAGCTCGTGGATCTGAAGAAACACTGTCCGAGTAGTATCTTTTGTCTGTGTTGTGAAACAGTTATGTTTTTCTTGTTTTTTAATAACGGATCTCTATATCAAGAGTGGAAATTATAAGTTCATTTCTTTGCTCCTCTTTATCAATCTTGTATTAGGATGTTTGCAACGAAACCATAAACATGGATAATTCAGTAAACCGTAGTCATGGTCATAGTTTATTTGCTTTACTGGGATTAAAGAAAGTTTTTTACTTCCATTTCCAAATGTGTTGACTTTTAGATCTTATGCACAATAGATTTGATTCGAGCATATAAATGATGATGATAAGAGACAGTTTTCACATGATCTAAAAAGGTTTCAATTTGGTTCTTCACCAAGATTCCTTATGTGTTAATAATCATCCCTCACAAGCTGTAAATTTAAAGAGAATCACATTCCAAAGTTGATATTGATGAGGTCTTAAAAGAAAATTCGGATGACATCCTTTTTGGGGACCAACATAGAAAATAAAAGAAATATTATAAAATATCTTATAATTATATTGTATCAAGAAATTTAAATTAGGGCAAAATTTTATATCCGCATGAAAAAAAAAAATACTGATATAAGAAGAATATTTGAGAGAGGGTTTATTATGAAGAGAAGTTATGGTGCGAGTTACAATCGAACGAAATCGTTCATATATAAAAATAAAAAGTTAAAGTTATTTTGCGCCTATAGTGACGATGGATTCCACATAAATTATATTCACACGAATATTTCAACATTTGGTGCAGCTTTCTCTGAAGTTTATTTCTTCATATTTATAACACTTTCCCTTGGAGACTGGTGTCACTATTATCTCTTGTTTGCTTAACGTCTTTGTTGCTTCGTTAAAAACCTTTCTAGAAAAAAACAGTGAAAAAATTATAGTAAGGTAAAAAAGAGTACAATTGCACAAGCTTCCACTCGACCGAATAATTTTATAGGTCTTGTAATTGGCTGCATTCCTATATTGTAGACATGCTTCTTGAATACCAAGGTAAGAAGTGATTTTGTGAAGAGATTTACAGCATTGTCACATGATCGGACATACTTTATTTCAATATCTTTTATTCTTCGCGAGTTCTTGCGTATGAGAAGAACTTCGAAGGTATATGTTTGGTTTCATCACTTTTGATATATTTTTCTTTTGTTTGAGCAACGCATGCCACGTTATCTTCATATAAGATTGTTGTCTATGTGTTTTTTTTCCAATACCATTGTTTGAACGGATGTGATGTTGCACGAGCCAAGATGGATCTTGGTTCTAGTTCAACCGGATGGATGAAGTAAGCGAGATATGGAGCGATGAAGGTGGTTTGACCGGTAGATCGGAGAAGGTAATGATGTTGATGAACAATGGGAACAAACAGGCTGGTCGTACAACACACTCCTGAATGCTCAGTGGATAGAAGATGGACGTGAAATGGATTGATAGATCATGGCCAACTTGTTGTACGACACTCTTTGGCAAGAACAATGGATGATCGATGGATTGAAAGGTGGATCGAGAGATGCCACGAGCTTGATGAACGCAAGCTTGATAAGTCTGGATGCTTTGAGCTGCTTCTCACACACACAAAGACTTCAGAGAAAGTATTCTGCAAATGCAAAAAAGAATATTTTTTATTTATTGATATGAGTTGAAAGATACAAGACCGCTTATAGGGATTTATATAGTCATCCAAGCGGATTGCCCTTCTTGAGGTCTTGAAACAAATACATTAATGACTGACTCAATTCTGGGACTTAACTAAAGGCTGACGAGGTGCCTGATTTATTGAGATTTGAAATTGCAAACAAAATAAAGAAAGTCACAAGGAAACAAACAATTAGTCATAAAACCGATATTTAAGACTTACCTTGTTTGGTTGATTCCTTTGATTGAAGATGCATCTAGACAACTTTCTGGCTAGTTTAGTTTGACTTGTCAAGATGATATTGACGCGGGCTAAGGTGAGCTGAGTTCCAAAACAAACAAGGAAATACATTGGTTGGTTGGAAAATTGGCCATTCTTGGACAATTTTTTTGGGGCCAAAAAACTCTTCTTCAACTCTTGGTCTAAGCTTTGTCTTGGGTAAGGCTAAGTTTGTTAAACTTGCTGGTAAGGATTTCTAAGTTGATTTGGTCGGCTGGTTGGTTAAGCAAAGTCTTGACGCCATGGTTGAACGTCGTCCTCATTTTCTTTGTGCCTGATCGAGTTGTTTGGCCCGATTTCATGGTTGGGATTTCTCTGGTTGGATCAAGGATAGTTCATGAGTCTACATCATGTGCCGATTTATTGATCTTAACCATATACATTCTCTACTTGCTCCATGGAGTGTGATAATCTATGTATGATTTGAAGAAGTGGCCACAAGCGTTTGTTTCATAGAACACCAAGATATAGCGGTATTTCCAATCGTGAAAATGTATCATGTTTATGATCAGATTTTGTGTGGATCTAAAAAATATCGTACATATGCAAAACCAACCATTTGACCTTTTGAACATTTAAGATAAAACAAGCTCAATTCAATAGTTTCTTGAAGATAATAAAACACATGTTTAATTCCTTTCCAATGTTTTTGTGTGGAAGATGAACTCTTTTGTATATGTTACGCACTAAAATTATCACTGATATTATTTTCAGGTGCATAAAAGAACTGGTCTGAAGCTCTTATCATAACAATAGAACTTGAATAGTTCTTAAGGATATGGATCAAAATTTTAGATACGTTCCATCTTTTCTTTTGGTTCAAAGATATGTTCCATCTTAGATATGTTCACTGATATTTTTTGTTCAAAGATATGGATCAAAATTTTATATATGTTCCATCTTAATCTCATTTCTTGAGTGAAAAGAAAATGAGTCGGGTCCGGGTTGCGATTTATGGGACCCACGAGACAGAAACTGGGTGAGAATCCGAGTCAGGACCCGAGTGATGGTCGTGGAAGCCAGCCTGGTTTGAATTGTAATGGGCCTATGTGATTCTGAAGCGTAGACCAGACCGTACGGACTGTAACCATGTGCTTCAAAGACCAACAATATATATACATATTTAAAGAGCGATAAAAGAAGGAACATAAAAGCTTCTCTCTACTTAAAGGTACGTTAACGTACGTGTTAGATTTTACATAGCAAAGGTAAAACTTTAAGATTCGCACTGGTCGTCTCCATTCTGACAGACTAAACGACAACGTAATAATATGAGGGTTAAATTGTTTTTGAACGGCTAAAAAGTAAATAAAGTAATTTACTTTTATTACGAACTTAACTACTGTACGTTGCTCTCAATAAATTAATTATGAAATTAATGAATATAAGTTGCAATCTGATATAATTATGTAATTGATACGACATTATGGAATCATAAGTGATTTTGTTAAGATATTTAGATTATATTTTTCCATACTATTTTGGGTTGGTAAATTTACTTTTTGTTCTAATGTGGTATTGCTTCTTTAAATTCCATTTACAGTATATTAATAACTAGCAAAATAACATTGAACATAGCCATAGCCAGTATATTTAAAGAATACATTCATGTAGAGTCACCCAAAAATGTTAAATACTATATATGCACTAATCAATAACATAACCAACCGTTGGTCAAGAAGAAGATAATCAATAACTTTTGAATATTTTGTTATTAAATTCAGTCGATTAATCTTGTTATAAATTAATTTATGATTTTTTTTATTGATATTAGCATGCAGAAGCAAAACATAACCATGTGTGAATCTTTAAACCAAAAACCTAACTACCATTAGTAGTAAGTATTCCCTCCGTTTCATATTAGTTGTCGTTCTAGGTTTATGCACACAGATTAAGGAAACATTTAATTTTACATGTTTTCAAAATAAAAACACTATTACCAATACACCTAACCATATATCAACCAATAGAAAACTAGAATAGAAAATATTACCAATAAATTTTGCATTGAAAATCGAAAACGACATTTATTTTGAAACAAAATTTTTACTTCAGAACGACGTCTAATTTAAAACGGAGGGAGTAACTAATAAGGTTTGATTACATTTACATCGTTAGATGTTTTTCATAATATAATACAGGAAAAAAACATTTATCAGATTGTTGTAATAATAGCAAAAACAGACAATGACAGCTGTGTCTTTAATCGTTACACTTGCACAAATTTATTTTGTTTTTTTCTTCTTCTTACTAGTATTAAAATAAATAATCCCACTTGACATAAATAATCAAATACGAGTAATTACAAATACTGATGCAATAAACACAAATAATTAAATATGTAAAAAAAAAGCATTAACTTCTCACTCTCTCTCGTTTATATAGATGAAATATTAAATTAAATAATTAAACCATCGATTCTCTCTCTCTATCTCTTTCATCTTCTTCTTCTTCTTCTTCTTCTTCTTCTTCTTCTTCTGTCTGCAGAGCTCCGATCCGAGCAGGGAGAGAAAGAAAGGTTTAGAGTGCACTGTGCGGCGCACGGTGCTTCTATAATTTCTTATCCTGCGCCTCTCCGCCTTGTTTCTTATCCTGCGCCTCTCCGCCTTGTTTCTTATCCTGCGCCTCTCCACCTTGCTCCGGTGTCTCATGGACGCTTCTTCTCCTAGGAACAAAAACTCTTGTGATTATTTCACACTATAAATTTCTAGCGTTTCCGCATTGAAGAATCGCGTTTGCGTTTCGGATCTTAATAAGCGTTTCTTGAAATGCTTTGGATCACGAGATTCTCTGCATTTTTCTCCGCCGCGATGGCGGTGATCATCTTATCTCCGTCGCTTCAGTCATTTCCCCCCGCGGCGGCGATCCGGTCATCACAACCTGACCGGAGTTTAATCTCATCCTTCAGAAAATCCCCGGTCTTTCGCAACGCCGAGGAATGTCTCTCCTCCGCCGCAGACTCCAACGTCTGCAGCCCCTCCTTAGTCCACGTGGCGATCACACTCGACGTGGTGTACCTCCGTGGCTCAATCGCAGCCGTCAATTCCATCCTGCAGCACTCGTTGTGCCCGGAGAACGTCTTCTTCCACTTTATCGTCTCCGAGACGAACCTAGAGTCGCTGGTGAGATCGAGTTTCCAAGAACTGAAATTCAAAGTTTACTACTTTGCCCCTGAGACGGTTCGTGGTTTGATCTCTTCCTCAGTGAGACAAGCCCTCGAGCAGCCGTTGAATTACGCTAGAAACTACCTGGCGGAGCTTCTCGAGGGTTGCGTTAACCGGGTCATATACTTGGATTCGGATCTCATCGTCGTGGACGACATCGCCAAGCTCTGGAAAACGGGTCTGGGTCGGAGGATAATCGGAGCTCCGGAGTACTGCCACGCGAATTTCACTAAGTACTTCACGGGAGGGTTCTGGTCGGAGGAGAGACTCTCCGGGACCTTTAGAGGGAGGAGCCCTTGTTACTTCAACACAGGAGTGATGGTGATAGATCTGAAGAGGTGGAGAAGAGGTGGGTACACGAGACGCATCGAGAAGTGGATGGAGATTCAGAAAAGCGAGAGGATCTACGAGCTAGGCTCACTCCCACCTTTTCTGCTTGTTTTCGCCGGTCACGTCGCTCCCATTCCGCATAGGTGGAACCAGCATGGTCTCGGTGGGGACAATGTTAGAGGTAGCTGTCGGGATTTGCATCCTGGTCCCGTCAGCTTGCTTCATTGGTCCGGTAGTGGCAAGCCGTGGTTAAGGCTCGACTCTAAACGTCCTTGTCCTTTAGATGCTCTATGGACGCCTTACGACCTCTATCGACACTCCCATTGACGACCTATGGTAATATTCTCAGCACAAACTCTTGTTTTCCTTTTCTTTATTACTATCAGTAGTTGAACGCGTAGTCACTGACTTTAAGTTAGTTCTCAAAGCTACTGACTTTTTCTCTGTTGATTCTTGCAAGGAGGAAGCTCTAGATTGTTTGCAAGATTAGAATGCTTCTTGTTTTGTCTAGTTGATACACCATTGTTCTTCTGTCGGTGGATATGATATGCACAGTGTGCCACTAGGTAGGTTGTCCTCATCACATGGCAAATGAGTGGCTCCTACTTGGGTCTCATGAATGTTCATTAAGACCAGAAAAACACAGTTATATCGACCATTATTGTTTTACTATCATATGATGCATTTAGCTCAGAGATAAGTCATCTTTAGTTTAGTCTCATCCTAGTATTGGGTTACTGTATTAAGAGTAATCTTTGTGCTTTATTAGTGTCATATCTTTGTTTTAAGAGAGGTGTGTTTAGCTACTAATTAGATTTAGACCATACCAAGATTAAGACACGTGTGAACAACTTTCTCTTGGCCATCGCTGTTAACGCAGCTAATTAGAGTTCCAAGAGTTGGTCGGTCTCTCTGTTCTTGTGTTGGTATCTACAAAAAATGTGTGTGACCCCACGTTCTCTTTTGTTCTTTGTAAAAATGCCGAAGAAAGAAGAGGGGACCGATTCTTTTAGGACCCCAGTGTAGGTGACAATGGCTCTTAGAATCCAACCATTGATTGGCTTGAGCCAGCTGGTTATGTTCTTATCACATGTGGGTCTGATTCTGTTCTGATCATTAAATATTTATTTTGTAATGTCTTAAAAGAAATCTGAAATTTACTTTTTGATTGTTCAAGCAGCCATTTAGTGTTATATGAGGAGACTGGAGAGAATAGAGGAAGGTTTCATCGGATACTGGCCGGTTCGGTTTGGAAGAAAATCGATGTTAGCTTTTGTTTGTAGAAGATGAAAACCCTTTCCGGGTAAAATGGGGTTTGGTTTAGTTAAACCGGAGACAATTGAGATGTGGGGGTTGGATCATTTTTTGTTGGGGAAAAGAAAAAAACAGAATTAGGTTATTCATGTGGATGAGACTTTGTTGTTCTTATCATTAATTTGTTTTCCTTATTATATATTTTTTGGTACTTTGTGCAAATACTTGTATTAGTGTCCCCTCGTTAAAAATCATGTATCCAAGTAGAGAGATTGTCTTGGTTAATGGCTATGTTCTTCTTGTAGCTTCGGTGATCGGTTGAAATGATGCGGTAGTGGAAGTTTGCAAATGTAGATGATCATAGTTTTTATAGTTATTAAGTGATTTGTAAGTTGATATTTTATTTAAAAATAGTTACGTTTGTGAGATATTTGTGACTGATTAATTATGAGATATTATAGTAGTTTAATAATAAATTATTAATATTAACACAATATAACATTATAAAATATTAAAAACATATTAATATGATATAATATAATAATTATTAATATTATATAATTAATAATAATATTATATATTTTTAATTTAAATGAAAGTTATAATTTCAATAAAATTTATTAAAATTTATTTTAAAGATTTATGTTAGAATTTTTAAAATAATATTTTATTTTACTTATATATATATATACTTTTTATTTATGTATATATATATTATGTTTAAAAATTATAGTGAATAGTTTTGGTTTAACATTTTTATAAACTAAAATGATATTATTAGTTAATTTAAAATAAAATATAAAAATAAATATTTTATTTATAATATTTAAGTTTTAAATTTTAAAATATATATTTTTAAAAAATATATTTATTTACCAACCGCCACCACCGCAAACCAGTTTTTGATTTTATGAAGTTTGGAACAGGTTAATGCGATTTGTAACATTTTTGTGATTGTTGCAAAACGCCAACAACTATTACCAACCGCAAAAGCTGCGTTTACGGATAGTAGCAGAAACATTCTCACTCTTGCGATGCTCCATGTTCCTATCCTAATGTTGGTCCAAAAAGGGAAAATAATATAAATAAATATTATTATGATTATTCTTTCAGAATAAAAATGAGATTTTGCATCTATATATATAAAGTAGAAGAGTCTCTTCTCCTATGCTGCCACGTCATCAGGAAGGGGTGAGCAAATTGCGCCACGTGGCACTTCATCAAACACTCAATGAATCAATTTAATCGTTTCATCTGCGTTCTTTCGTCTGGGCTTTTTCATGTTAATTTAACAAGGCCTATGTTCTTTCGTTATGGACTTTATAAATAGAATGGGCTTGATCATTTATTTTGGACTTTCCATGTTTTTAAAAATGGATTGTTCGCAGATATTATTAAATCAGCTCAATTGTAGTAGTCTCAGACAAAAACATCAATCTTCATCTTCAACCATTTATAGGGTTCTTCATGTTCTGCGACTTCCTATTCTTAAAACCGACCATGGCGTTTTGACTGGGTTATGGGGCAGATAAATCACGGACTTCTCTGGTCTTATCCGTCGTTCGTGTCGATTCCGCTGGAGTTCTTCACACCGGCAATGGGAAACATGAACCGTTACAAACTGTTCAATCGTCATCATTAACGACATTCTTAATTCCTTTTCCCCACTCCTTCCAAAATTTCTCATTCATTGCATCTCTTTTCTTCAAGTCAGTGAATCTGAATCTATAAAATATATATGATTTTGGAAACCGCAAACTTCATCCTTTCATTCCTCACAAGTCGTAAAAACCCTTACAACTTCTCTCTCCTCCTTTCTGACTTGAATGTCGGGCGTTTAAGCAACTTTTTGATTACCATCGTGTTCAGCCATCAAATTTTATTTTTGTTCATAGTGAGTTTTAGTTATTGATTTGTTGATGGAGCCCAAGCATATAATGATCGAATTTTTGTCGGTTTGAGATTCTTGCAGACAACAATTTTGATGTTTTGAAGGTACGAGTTAAGAAGAATATTAAAAACTCCCAAACAGTAAGAATTGATCTCTCTGATTTGCTTCCTCACTCAGCTTAGGGCTTTGGAAGAGTTGACATTGTTCTTCGATTTGATTTTTGGGTTGTTCTTTGTTTTTTATGTTTCTTCTTGGTGTTGGTCCATTGTGATTGAAGAAACAATTATGTTATTCACACTGCAGAGTCTGAAGCGTGGTGTGGCACTTGAATCTTCTTATGGCACTCACACCTTAAGCTAAGGAAGAGAAAGGACTGAAAACACGTGCTTTATCTTATACTCTTAACCACACTTTTCCATAGTATTGGTTTAATCCCGGAACGTTTTTGCTACAATCATACACTACTAATGTGATCAGAGTTTTACCTTGACATAAGCTTTAACGATTCCATAGACCTAATTGTGGCGAAGGAACCGTCGGTGCACGGCTTCAAAGCTTCGTTCGATGCATCTTCCGACTAAAAAAGCCGTCGTTCCGTAGCAAGATGGGGCACGGGTGGAGAACGGTGATGTTGTAGTCAACGTTTACGAAGATGACTCCTCAGAGATAAGACTCCCTTATATTCCTCAGGTTATCTCTAATGTCGTTTCCTCCAGCTCTGTCATCATAAGAAAGTCGACACTGACTTTCAGCGAAACGACACTGAACGGCGTTAATTAAGTGTAAGCACCGTAACATTTATGTCATTATGTTTAACGGCAGTGAGATAGTTTATTCTGAAAACCAGAGATGAACCGGCCATCTTGATATACATACCATAAAAAACATGGTTATCTTTACCCCTTCTCCAATCCGGGTAAGCTTCTTCCAGATTATACTACAAGCTCAAAAACTTTAATCAATCTAAGTGGCACCAGCATTATATTTTGTGAATTTAACTCACAAATCCCAATTTCCTAAAAACAATATATACTTATTATCAGAATTAAGATACAAAATATCGAAAATATGTAAAAGAATTACCTTTCCATGAATGAATCTTTTAATGGTGAAATATATGTATATAATATCTACCAAAAAGAAAACAAATAATAAAAGTTAGTATTATAAATTATATTTATTATATGCATAAGTACTATTTCAAATTTATATTATTTATACATTATTCTTTTATTTACTCACCCCCCGTAGGGCAGGTTAACCCTAGTTTAAAATAAAATTGTTGTCACCTTTTTCTAGTTTAGTTATTAACCAAAGGTTAATTAATATTCCTACATCACAAAGTCTGATGTTCGAATTTCACAAAATAAGATTTATATTATTAATGAAAATTAATGAAATTAAACTTACAAAATCTTTAACACGATGTAGAACAATCTGGCATAAATCTTTATAACATTATAGGTAGAACAAAATCTTTAACAAGATGTAGAAAATTTTGCATTTAAAATAAAATTATATGTAGAATCTTCATTGTAACAATTCTCATAATTTTCAACATAATTTTTTCTACTATCAATGTTGAAACATTTTTCTTATTATTCTTCTTTCAAAATAAAAACGATAATTTGCATTTATAATACAATTGTTATCACCTTGTCAGTGAACAATTCTTGCCTTTAATTTAAGGCTTATTATAATGACAGAAGAACCAAATGACAACTTATTTTATTTACAAAATGTATAATGACGATGAAGAAGAGGTTGGATCAGCTGCTTAAATGGGTCTGAAGAAGCTTCCTCGCAGCCAATATAAACCCTGGAAACATAAACAACGAGTTTTTAGAGATAAAATGTGTGTCTGAGATTGGAGACAAAGTGTCTTTTTTGAAAAGAGAGCAAAGACTTGCCTAGAAACAGAGGAGAAGGTCTAGTGGGTCTTGACTTAAACTCTGGATGAAACTGAACTCCAACATAGAAGGGATGATCATGAAGCTCAATCACCTGTTCAAACCAAATACATATAGATAGACCACACCAGACCAAACCAAAAAAGTTTATGCATTATTGATGTTTTTTTAAGAAAAGCTAATTTTTCTATACCTCAATTCGTTTCCCTGTATCATCTTTGCCCACAAGTCTTAAACCAGCTTCTTCAAGTACTTGAGCTACTTCTGGATTCACCTAAACACCATCAATGCAAAACACCTCATCATTTTGATCAATACTACATTAAAAGGATCCACCTTTAACGAAAAAACCAACCTCGTATCGGTGTCTATGCCTTTCGTCTACATAACAAACGTCGCCATATCTGGTAAATGCCCGGAGTAAAACAAGATGTTGTCTTACAATTCATGAACTGAAAACTACGAAGATGAATACAGTTATGCCTTACAGTTTAGAAGTGAGAGAGTCTCGGCTTTGTAAAAGCGTTCTTCGGGATCCTAGTCTCATTGTACTTCCCATATGCGTTCTTGAGCCCTGTGGTAATGTAAACAAATGAATTGAGAGAATGAACTGAGCGCGCGTTGATAGGTTTTTCATGTTTTGGAATAATACATACTTCTGGCATGAATATAACAACAGGGTCAGGTGTCTGAGCATCGAACTCCGTGCTATTTGCTCTTTCCAAGCCCAAAACCTGAAACCAATGTCAAGAGACTAAGAAGAAGAAGAAGAGAGCTAAAATGGGGGAAATGAAACACATCAAGTTTCTTACAGATCTGGCAAACTCAATTACAGCTATTTGCATCCCCAAGCAGATCCCAAGATAAGGAACTTTGTTCTCTCTAGCGTATTTTGCTGCTAAAACCATTCCGCTCACGCCACGATCTCCAAAACCACCAGGAACCAGAATGCATTCTGCGCTCTGCATTGTAAGAAAAACAAAGACTATTTTGTCAACAGCAGCAAAGAATTTCTACTTTTACTAGATAAGTGACAAAAAAAAAAGGGTTTCACCTTCAAGATCTTCCAAGCAGCAGCATGTGCTTCCGGAGTCTGCACAGGAGAAAAGTGATGTTTAGAAGGTAGTATAGGCATATAAGAACTCTTGATCCAAAAGATTCAAGAAGAATGAAAGTCATTAATGGGGGTGGTATATACAGATTTTTCACTTTCGTCTTCAAGATCTGAAGCTGCAATCCATTCAATCTGAGGCTTCAATGAACATGCAATGCATGCATGTAGAAGGGCCTGCGCCAAAGAGGAAAATATTGGAAAAGAAAAGAAAGCTAATTCAATTCTGCAGAAGACCAAAGTCAAGTTTACCTTAACAACAGACAAATAAGAATCTGTTAGACCAACGTACTTTCCAACCATAGCAATCTTGACCTGACAGAGTGTCTTTGAATAAGAAAAAGCAAAGGCTATAAAACAAAAAGTGTTTTTGGCCAGCAGATAGTACTCACATGATCTGTCAAGTTATCAAAAGTCTCAGCCATCTTAGTCCAGCTATCAAGATCAGGTGCTGTTGCAACGCTGAAATAGATTGAGTTTTGTGGGTTACAGCTGAAAGTTTTGTGGGTTACAGCTGAAAGTTTTGCCTTGTGATATCGAAGCAATGAACAGTATAAAAAAATGTGACTATAACCTGGTTAGATTCAGTTGTTTGAGAATCGAGTGATGAGCGTTTTGGTTCTGCAGCAACAGACAGCACACATGAAAAAGTTCTTGAGTAACAAAACACACGTTACTCTTCTCTTTGGAAGATCCCCAAAAAAGCATCCAACTTACTCGGAGAAGAAGAGGAACATGCCAAATGTTTGGAACATCATGAATATTGAGAATATTAGCAGCCTGAAAAGAAAAAAAAAAACAAGTGATATATATAAATCTCAACTGGCGTTAAGGAAAATCCACAAGGTAAGAAGACTTCAGACGAAGAGTTATACAGGCACATGACAAAACTGAGACAGTTTTGCCTTTGTAGCTTCCAGTAGTGGCTGCAGAAAAAGAAAATAAAAAAAATCAAGGCATGTCAAAGACGCTGCAGTAAGAGTGAGAGGTCTCATAGTTTTCCAAAATATGCAAATCATAACTGATTTTTTTTCTTTTTAAGTAGAAGTGATACCTGAGCAGAGCGACATGCCAAAAAGTGAGGAGTCAATCCCAAAGCTCTTAGTTCTCGGACACTGTGTTGTGTTGGCTTTGTTTTCTGCATGAAGGAATGGATACATTGAAGTTTTAGCATCATCACTTTAAAGCAGACGTCAATGTAAGGAAATAGTATACCTGCTCCCCAACAACGCCCAGAACAGGAATCAAGCTCACATGGATAAGGCAGAAATTTTCTTGTCCTAGCAAGCGAAATAAGATGATGAAGCAACATCATCAATAGGAGGAAGAGGAGGAGGAGGAGGAGTCACAGGCTTACCAACCGAGAATGATAATTGTCTCAATGCCTCAATAAAAGGCATTGATTCTATGTCACCTATCATAAGCAGCAGCAACAACAAAAAAAAAATATTTCCAAGTAAGGAGTTTTGAAAGCAGATATGAAATGTCAAAAAAGCCAATAGCTCTTAGGCTCTTACCAACAGTGCCTCCCAACTCAATAACACAAACATCAGCTTGGCCTTCTTTTCCATCAACTGGAATAAGAGAGACTGACTCAATCCAATCCTTGATTGCATCTGTAATGTGTGGAACAACCTAAAAAAGCCCAAATTTCAAACACAAAATCTACTGATTCTTTCTCACCAACACAAACATTATTTACCTGAACAGTCTTCCCTAGGTAGTCTCCTTTACGTTCCTTCTCAAGAACAGACTAGTAAGAGAAAAAAAAAGAAGAAGAAAAAGATTAATCACGAAAACAGCATTACATATTTAAGATTAGAAAAAGCAGAACCTGATAAATCTTGCCAGTGGTGATGTTGTTGTCTTTGGTTAGTGTCACATCGAGAAATCTTTCATAGTTCCCCAAATCAAGATCCACCTTTTATAACACAATCCACCAAAATCATTCTTTAGCAATTAATAAAAAAAAAAAAAAAAAAAGAAGAAGAAGAGAAAGAACCTCTCCACCATCGTCGAGCACAAAAACCTCTCCATGCTCAAAAGGGGACATAGTACCAGCATCAGTGTTCAAATACGGATCTGTAACGAGAAGAACGTTAAAACAAAGTCTACCAATAAGAAATAGAAATTCAAATTCAAGAAGAGAAGGTAACCAATTTTAATGGAGGTAACACGAAGGCCACAAGCTTCAAGGACGACGCCGATACTACTGGCCGTAACACCTTTGCCAAGGCCACTCACCACTCCTCCAGTCACCAACACGTACTTCATCTCCCTCCTTTGCGGTTATTGGAAATTTTGGGGGAAACTGATACAAATCTCTTTTCGCCTTTTACGGCTTTTCATTGACGGACATGGCGAAGCAGATGTTTGTTTATTCATTCCCACGAACAACTGGAACCAACCAATAGTTAGTTCCCACATGTCTTCATCACACGCTTGGCCTTCTCCTCCTTCCATTTCATATTAATTGTCCCCCCATTTTCTTATTAATTGTTACTCCATTTCATATTAATTGTTGTTGTAAATGATTTTTCTATATTACTCCCTCCGTTTCATATTACTTGTCATTCTAGGTTTATTCACACATATTAAGAAAACATATGATTTTGTATATTTTCAAAATAAAAATACAATTACATATACACATAACCATATTTCAACCAATAGAAAAATAAAAACACAATTACCTATGAATCTTATTAATGAATTTTGCATTGAAACTCTAAAACGACATTTATTTTGAAACGAAAATTTTTCCCTACAATGACAAATAATATGAAACGGAGGGAGTACAAAATAAGTAGAGAAATTTTCTTAGATAATTTCTTTTAATTTGTTATGCACAAAAATAGTTTTTAATGAAGAAAATGACTAAAATAATTTTTTTTAGAAGCTAAAATTTTTATTTATATGCATTTATACCCTTAGGGTTAACTAATTTAGACTTTAGGGTTTAGAGTTAAAGGGAGGGTTTGGGATAAGGTTTCAAATTTAACAAAAAAAATTGAAAAATTAAAAAAAAAAAGGCTATTTTGATCATTTTATTTTTTTTAGGACTATTTTGTGACAAAAACTTTAAAAAAAAAATAATTTAAGAGAATTACCCAAATAAGTATCGTTTTAACATTTCAATGCAAAATTTATTTTTTATTTTATAGTTTAATTTTCTATTGGTTGAAATGTGGTTAGATATATGAGTGTTTTTATATGAAAAATATACAAAATTAAATGTTGTCTTAATCTGTGTGTACATATATAAATAATATTTAATATGAAACAGAATAAATATTTTATTTAAATAAAATGTAAAGTTAACGTGTATATAAAAATAACAGAATTACAATTGTTGACAAACAGAAAAATCAGAACTACAATTAAATGTAAAACTATTAAAAAAACATTACAACACTAAGGTCAAGACCTGAAGAATTTACTTCCAAACCATCTTGCTTCTCCTTATGTAACACTATTTACATTTGGGTATCATCTTTTTGATGAAATTTTGAATTTTTCTTTGTAGATTTCTTTGTTCTATAACATTGGTCATATTCCAAATATGATTTATAGGCAATCTTCCAGAAAAAATCTAAGCTATTGATTCTCTCAAAAGAAATAGTAAACGAAACTATCAATTTCCAAAGATTCTAAAAACATCGTTACACAACAAATAAATTGCATCTCCAGTGAAGAACCACAAATAAATATCTTGAATTATAACTTCAAAACCATTAAATACCTCATCGGCTCTTTGGTTGTATCACTTCAGCACTCATGACGATGACACACCATGGTGGTTTTCATGATAATAGTTTCCAAAGCAAATTGATTAGGATGAGTTTCTTACCACTTGATCTTGGATTCAACACAGTTAGATTGAGTTTCTTGTGGTCGGAGTCGTGATCGTCTTCTTTGCCAAGCGGGAAACAAACAAGAGATTCAGAAGATGAGGTCTATTTCGATAATCATCGCTCCCATAAACGTTATCTCAACGAGGTTTTCCTTTTTTTCTTTCTTCTTGTTTGGCTCTGTAATTCAATTGTTTGCCTTCTACAGTTGCTAATTGTATTGTTTCTTTGTTCAACTGCAATTGGCTTTTATTGAGATTTGGCCAATCATATTCTTTTGTAGATAATGGCTTGTAGTTTGAACGGACTTACTGGTGGAGACTCACTTCCTGTGACCATGTTAGACTCTCCTCCTGCTCGCTCTGAAACCTTTCTTTTTTTTCTCCCAATAAGAACAACAACAAGTCTGTTTTGAATAACTCTTTTAAGATTGTTTTGACAATAGGTATGTCTATGGTGAACTTCATTCATGTGTTGTGACATAGGGATGACTTGCAATTACAATACTCTCCCATGTCTGGAGACTCTGGCAAAGCTAGGTTCTGCGAGGACCCAATAACAAGCACTAGCTCATCCTTACCGGAGAGCTGCCCTACGAGTCATGTTTCACCTTACTGATATCAAAGACCTCCTTAATGACTTTTTCCCAAAACTTTCCACTCTGATTTTTGTTGGATCTACTCCGTGAAAGATTAAAGATGTTTGTTTAATGGTTTGTTAGGTGATTAGGGTTGAGAAAAGGTTGAATGGGTTGAAGAGTTGAATGGAATCTATGTGGTTGAGGAAATGGCCTCAGATTAACCTCTCTCAAGCTATGGATTTGACACACCGGTCAACTAGACAGTTTATTGATTGTTTTGGGTTCACACACCTCACAATCAAGTTGTTTAGAGAACAAATAAATCACCAAAGATAGAAATGAGTTTTGATTAAAAGTGATGATAGATTCAAACAAGAGTTTCGACCAGGACTAAATAGAAAGAAAGAAAAGACAAGAAAATAAGTAGATTCAAACTAGTATCTTAACCCGATTAGCGATGAATACTTCAAACCAAGGAAAACCCACAGCTTCACCTTTCGCATCTGCTGCATCATTGAGTCTATACTCAGCTAAGACTTTCGACTTTACTCCCCAATGTGTTGATTTGGTCCTTGAAAATGTTAGGTCGTTCCTCATCTCCGGCGGTGGGAACGTTGTCTCACAGAGTGGTCTCCCTAAAACTCCAATCAGTTTTTGAGTTCCGCTGTAGGTTTAGTTTGACAAGATTGAAACCATTTTTTGTATAAAGGTTGTTCTTGTAAAGTAGGCATGCAGTTTTTGTTAAATCGGTTTGGTAAGATAACTGAAAAATATTTCAGTTTGGTTTATTGTGATTCTTGGTTATTTTAGTTTTTTCTTATGACAAATTTAACCATTTTTTTTTGTTTCTGTTAGATTACGGTTTAAATTTGTTAAGAACTTGAATATTTTATTTAATTCGTTTAGTTTTCTTTTCTTTTTCATTTTGGTTAGTTTGGTTCAAATTTGATTTTTATTTATTTTTTTCAAAACCAAACTAACAAATTAACAAACTGATAATCAATTTTTATAAAATGCTTGCTGAACTGAACCAAATTCATAGGACTTCAAACCAAATTTCGATTTGGTTTTACTGGTTCGGATATCAATCTGTGGCTAGTATAAAAGGTATGTATAAAGGTTGCTCGCCTGCATAATGATCAAGCTATACTCAATTTTTTCTTGGTTTTTGCTCTCCCTTGAATTCTAGTTTCGGGCAAGAGACATGAAAGATACCTATATTATTTGTCTTATTGCTGTTCTTGCTATAGTCTTGAATTCTGGACAAAATGCTATCTCGGTTTTGGTGTATATCTCTATCTTTTTGCTCTTTTAGAGATTAAATAGAACGTATGCTGGAGCAATCGTAACGATGGGAATGGAAAGGGTGCTCAAAGAGAAGTTTGGAGATGCTTCAAAAGATATTTGACAAGTTTTTGATGAATAAGTTAAGCATATAAGCATGGAGGTGAGTGAGGCTACGACTTAAGTAATCAATGACATATCTAATGTAACATTAGCAAGCTAGAAACTCTATATATTTAAAATAGGAAATGGCGTATATCAACCTTGTTGAGGATAGATTGCATCTACCCCCATAGGTCCATCTTCGACGAGATCTCGGCCCAAAGAGAAGTATCGAAGTCGGCCCATACGGTCCAGAACCGACTTTCAGGCATATATATATATGGAGAAAGTCGAATTGAAGGATACACGAAAAACATTGGAGAATAAGCCTAGGCTAGGGTTTCTTTTGAATTGCTTGTTCTTGCTTCATTCTTCATATAAACTTTCAAATTCATTCAATAAAGACTCGATTCGTTCTTGAAATCATCTATCGGCTAAAAACTCACCATCGAAATCGATTCACCAATCTAGGTTACCGATTTCAGATTCAACAATTGACGCCGTCTGTGGGGAATAGGCTGATAGCAACGATCAAGAACGTCGATCAAGATAATGACAGGATCTCCGACAAATCCACCAGGTCAACATCCAGTCGACCTAAACACCGTTCTCGCGTCTCTCGCCGCCGTGGTTCGACGCCTTGACCAGCAAGAAGCCGCAAACAAAGCGACTCAGGAACGTCTGGACACGATCGCCGCTGCTTGTCTTCCTCCAACGCAGGCTGACGATCAAGATCCGGATACCGCTCGTCGACGTCTCTTCTAGACTACGGTGCGCAACCAAGCAACCGATCAGGCGACCAAC
Source organism: Sinapis alba (assembly GCA_012274485.2). Taxonomy (NCBI): domain Eukaryota; kingdom Viridiplantae; phylum Streptophyta; class Magnoliopsida; order Brassicales; family Brassicaceae; genus Sinapis; species Sinapis alba. The sequence continues at coordinate 2,662 of MU106203.1, read as the reverse complement.
GAAGAACTCCAGCGTCTTCAAGGGACTATCAAAGATATGTCGTCTAAAATTCATCAAGCCACCAGTTTCGCTCCGGAAATCGATCGAGTTCTGGAAGCAACTCAGAAAACTCCCTTCACCCAAAAGATAACCGACATCCGAGTTCGACACCAGGATAAACTCCGGATACCATCTTTCCACGGCGATTCTGACCCTAGTGATCATATGACTAGCTTCAACATCGCTATGGGTCGAGCCTATTTTACTGCAGAAGAACGAGATGCCGGCTACTGCCAACTCTTCGTCGAAAGCCTGGCAGGACCGGCCCTCACTTGGTTTTCTCGGCTAACCGCTAATTCCATTAGCACTTTTAAAGAACTCTCTACCGAGTTCCTTAAACATTACTCCATGTACATCCGTCAAGGAGCCTCTGCCACCGATCTCTGGAAAATAGCTCAGGGCCAGAAAGAATCTCTCCAAGACTTCATGGAGCGGTTCAAGAATCTCGTCTCAAAAGTCGATGTACCAGATAAAACTGCAGTAGAGGCATTACGTAATGCATTATGGATCAGATCGTCCTTTCGATCTGACCTATACACCAACAGCACGATTACTCTGGAGGACGCCCTCCACAGAGCCAACTGCTTCATACGGATGGAGGAGGATAACGCGGCCTATACAGCAAAACAGAACGCGCTAAAAGCCCAGTTGACCTCAAAGACGGCTTTTGTCACCCAGGAACCGCGGCATCATCAACCCAATAACGACAAGAAAGGGAAAGTCTACTCGGTAGCCGAGGAACCGGGAGCTACTTCGTCCACAGCAGTTACCGAGCGACCGTGGAATGTGTGGGACAGAACACTAGAGGGAAAACCCCTAACCTACGACGAGACCAAGTTCTGCACCTACCACAAAGCTAAAGGCCATGACACAAAGGAATGCAAACAACTCGCAGAGGCTCTGTTCTCGGCGTTTAAGAACGGCGTCGTCACTCCCGACCCGCCGAAAGCCAAACATGCAAAGAAAAAGGGAAGTTGGACAAAGAACAAACAAAATAACGCCAAGGCACAAGAAGTCCGACAAGAAGATCGAGATGCAGCGGCTCCGCCGAGACAGCGAGATGATATTGATACCGAAGATGAAAGACCACACGTGGTACGTCGGATCAATCTCATCTCGGCATGTTCTTCAGCACCATCTTCTGAAGACACCGACCACCGAGATCTACGAGAGCATCTCCAGCAAAAGCGTCCCAGTACCGACATGCGCGACATCCTCCTCCAGAGGAAGAAGTCTAAGCTATCAGATGAGGACCTCCGCCGAAAGCTCAAATCCAACTCAAGTGCAACGCGAGCAGATCTCAGGAAATCATTATCGGACAAACGTCCCAGTGTTTTCCGCCGAGTCAATGTCATTTTGGGAGGGTCTCCCGTATGTAACAGTTCAGTGAAAGCCATCAAGGAGTATCAACGCAAAGCCGTGAGTGCTCATTTTCTGAGCTTGACCTTACCGATATCGATCATCCGCATAACGACCCTCTGATAATCGAACTACAGATCGGTACTTGCGAAGTCACCCGAGTCCTCGTCGATACCGGAAGCTCTGTCGATCTCATCGTTCGACAGACATTGATTAAAATGATAGTCGACCTCAAAGACATCAAACCTTCCTCCCGCGCGCTCACAGGGTTCAATGGATCGTCAACTACCTTACTGGGCACCATTCACCTCAACGTGTTCGTAGGAGGAGTGAACAAACTCATCAAATTCTCCGTGATCGACACCGAGACCCAGTACAATGCAATTCTAGGAACGCCTTGGCTTCATTCAATGAAAGCGGTCCCATCAACATACCACCAATGCGTCAAGTTTCCTACCAAAAAAGAAAAAATCTTCACACTCGCTGGAAACCAACGACTGGCTCGAAGTATGTTGATTACCGATTTCAAAAACAAGCAAGTCACCTACGCCATCGAACCAGAAAAGAAACTATCCCCCTCCAAAGAAGAAACGATCCAAGTCGGCATCGACGCCGAAAATCCAGATCGAACCGTCGGGATAGGATCCAAACTTAGTAATAGTTTGGCAACAGAGCTGACCGCTTTCCTTTGCGCGAATAAATCAACATTCGCCTGGTCGACTGCCGACATGCCCGACATCGATCCCACAGTGACAGCTCATAGACTAAACGTCGACCCCACTTATAAACCAATTAAGCAGAAACGACGCAAATTGGGCCCCGAAAGAGCAAAGGCAGTCAACGACGAGGTTGACAGGCTTCTCTAAGCAGGATCCATTGCCGAGGTAAAATACCCAGATTGGTTAGCTAATCCGGTTGTTGTCAAAAAGAAAAATGGGAAATGGAGAGTCTGCATCGACTTCACCGACTTGAACAAAGCATGCCTGATACAATCAGGTTTTAACCACTGAAAGTATACTGCAAGTGCACAGTGAACCGCAATAGTATTTCAGGGATCGAATCCACGAGGACCAAGGTTACACAACGACTCTTCGAGAGTAGAATTAAGCTAAGACAAAATGGGGGTTTGTTTGTAGTTTCCAGTTGCAAGAATTTAGAAGCAGAAAATAAATAACGAGTAAACTTGTGAATAAAAAAGTGTCAGATCTCGGGAATCTTAGAAAACACAGATTAGATGATATGATTGTTCAACAAGGGATGTATT